>JAODAL010011285.1:0-100749 GCA_025379985.1 Phyllomedusa bahiana | reverse complement strand
GGGCAAGCCTCCTGATTCACCAACGAGTCATAGCCCCTTTGCCTAAACGCATCAGTAGAGGCAAAAAACTTAGTGTTTTTAACCACCAAACCAACATTCTAGTCACATCAGCAAATGCATGATTGAAAGGAGGCAACATTTGGCCCCAAAAAAGGCCCAGATGCCGGGGGCTTAACCCAAACCCCTCCCCGCCTCCTCCTCCTCCGCACCCCAAGCGTTCCCAGCTGCCCTTCTCCGGTTTTATATCAGGATCAGCCCCGCTTCACCCTCCCCCGGGGTCGCCTGAGAACCACCACACCACCAGAACCCCTCCTCCCCAAATTCTCCTTCCACGTTTGACAACCGCACCCCGTACATGGCCATCTAGCACCGCCTTCTGTCTTCCAGTTTGGGACAAAGACACATTTTTAAAAACCCCAAACCATCCCAAAGCCAAAAGCCTGAATGCGCATTGCCGGGTTTTTTGGCCTTGGAAATGTTCCTTTCCGTCTTGGACACAGAGGTTTTTCCCGCCACTTCATGGCCCTTGCCTCCCCCCAATACCAGAGCGGCGGGGCATTTTTTGCCAAAAAGCCCCCCTGCCCTGCCAGCCCCGTGCATCTAAAATTTCAAGCGCTTGTCTGCACTGTGTCGGGAAAACCCATCTGACCACCGACACATGGACTATTAAGCAGGGCCCAAGGGCCGCTAATCCGTGACAGCTCCGGGTGGCTCGTGGATTTCTCTGGGGTACGGGGGCTCTCAGCTCGCAAAAGCCTTTTAAAATCGCAGGGTGGTGCAGGGGTTCTTTCCCCACCAAGGGCCCTGGTGGGATCACGTGCCCAGAGAAAAACCCGGCCGGTTGAAATTAATCTGTCTTGGAGACCCTCCACACACAGGTCAGGAGCTGTGGGGCGGCTCCCGCAAAGAGACCAGCGCTGGGGCCGGGGCAAGAACCTTTTGCCAGGGAAGATGGTGTGCATAAAAGGCGAAATCGCTGGCCGCCCTTAAGTCAACTGGGGCACATCCCCTTTCCGGAATGTCATAAAACCCCCGTCGTTCAGAAATTTCTAAGCGCTACCCGGGTAGGACTGCCTGCTGAGGGAAGGGTTGAGGTCTGATTTTGCACTTTGCCGTTCCAAACCCTTCTCCCGCCTGGCTGGGTTGCAGGTTCAGCTGGGCCTCCCCGAACGTCCATGGTTTTACGTGGCAAACCTGGAATTCCACCCTCCACATGCCAGCAGTGGGAGCAGCGCAATGCCATTCACATAAAAAAGTGAAAATGGCCCAAAGCATGGGGCGGACCTCGGGGTTTGACCATCGAGAGTGGAGGCAGGTGAAAGAGCTCTGCACCATCCTTGCCAGTTTGAAGAAGCCACCAAAATGGTCAGTGCGGACAATGCCCTTGTCAGCATGAGCATAGTGGTGATCTTGGTTCTGGAACGATCGTTGGACACTCTGAAACATCAGGTCCCACCAGCGACGGAGGAGGAGACGGACACAGATGCGGACACGGAGCCTTTCTCTTCGTCGAATCCACAAGGCCCGACAGTTTCTCAATTTTATCGGTCTTCATTAGGCAGTGGTTCGGGGTCCAGGGCTAGTGCAAGGGGGCGCCTCAGCTCTCAGGATGCATCATCTGAGGCAAGTCAGGGCTTTGTTGAAGCTGTGCCGGAGGAAGTGGAGGAGGAGGAGGAGGTATTCCTGGACACCGACATTATCGATGTCCCTGCCTTGGAAAGAGGTTGGTGCGAATTTGAGGCGGAGGAGGAAGATGAGGAAGATCAGTTTGCTAGTGCCCCTCGACCCAGAGGCTTGGGAAATCAAGGCTCCATCTCTCACATGAGTGCTTGGATGCTCCATTTCCTTCCAACATGATCCTCGCATTAAGGCCATCAAAATGAACAACAGTTACTGGGTGGCCACCCTCCTGGATCCCCGGTACAAAACAAAACTCAGCACTTTCCTTCCACCCACCCAAATAGAGAGTAAAATGCAGGAAATGGAGATCTTGCTGATTGATCAACTGGAGACATCTGTTGCGTCTGCTTCACGTTCTTCAAATGTCACGGTGGAGCAACGTCAGCCACGTGACAGAAGTAGAGTGCCAAGTAGCCGCAGGGGCAGCAGCAGCAGGCAATGTGGCAGAAGCCTAATGGGTGACCTCTGGCAAACTTTATTTACCACCTCACCAACACATGTAATGCAGGGCACACATACAACACACAGAGACCAGCTTAAGACCATGGTGCATGACTATCTTCGTCTCAACACCGATGTTTTTGAATGTGTTCCGGATCCAATCGACTTCTGGGTATCCAAAATGGATGAATGGCCCAAGCTCGCTCGCTGTGCCATAGAGGTGTTGTCCTGCCCAGCAGCCAGCGTCCTATCTGAGCGGACCTTCAGCACAGCTGGAGGAGTCATTACAGACAAACGCATCCGGCTTTCCACAGATAATGTGGATCGTTTGACTTTCATCAAGATGAATCAGGCATGGATCTCTGATGATGTTGTGGCCCCAACTGCCGAGGTAATCGATTAGTTGCCGGTCTACTTCTCATTCCTCAAACAGAAATGGTCCTCTCGAAAACTTTTTTTTAATATGATAATTTCTTACTGAAATTTTTATTCTCAGTTCCCAAAATTTCATTTTGCTGGTTTTGCTGTGAGGAGACTGTAAAAGACACCAAGGTTTCATGACAAAACCGTATTCCATTTACTCACTTCATCTTTAGAATTTTTCGCATTGTCAATAGTTTTGGGGTCATGGTGCTGTGAGATACAGCTATAATCATGGTCCTTTGGAACAGAAATGTGGCTTCTAAGTGGCATTTCTCCCTCACAATTTTTAACAGTGGCTGAGAAGTCATTTTTATAATTTTTTGGGTCATGCTGCTTTGAAATGCAGCAATACTACAGGTCCTATTATTAAAAAAAATGTGGTTTCTAACAGACATTTGTTCTTCACAATTGTCAAGAGTGGCTCAAGGGTCATGTTTTGAATTTTTGGGGGCATTTTGCTGTGAAATGCAGCTATACTACAGGTCCTATTCTAAAAAATGTTGTTTCTAACAGACATTTGTTCTTCACAATTGTCAAAAGTGGCTCAAGGGTCATGTTTTGAATTTTTGGGGGCATGTGGCTGTGAAATGCAGCTATATTACAGGTCCTATTCTAAAAAAATGTGGTTTCTAACAGACATTTGTTCTTCACAATTGTCAAGAGTGGCTCAAGGTTGATGGTGCTGTCAGAAACAGGAATAGGTAGGACACTGTTAATGGACACATATTGCAAAATGATTTGCTTTTGCAATATCTTTAAAATAGCTAGCAATTCCTGTAGTGAGACAACCCATTTAATACAATAAAAAAAAAGAGAAACAAAGATGTGGTGGGATTCCATCCTACTTTAAAAATGTGTTTTCTAGAATTAAACTACTAAAAAATTGGCATGCACAAAATAGCTGATACAAATATTCCTTTGAATTGTACAAGGGAGGTACAGGAAGACTTGAACAGATGTAGGTTACCCAGGACAGGTATCGTCAATGTCCAGTTCAACTAAAATGGTGGTTCAAAGACTCCTTTTTCCGGCACTTTTTAATCTGTGGGTCAGACAGGTTTAATTTTCATACTGTGGTACAGAACAGGTATAGTCATATGTCCAGTTCAACTAAAATGGTGGTTGAAAGACTCCTTTTTCCGCCACTTTTTTAATCTGTTGGTCAGATAGGTTTAAGAGTCATGATGCGTTCCAGGACAGGGATAGTCAATGTCCAGTTCAAGTAAAATGATGGTTCAAATAATACTGCCTTCTGGCACTTTTTAATTTGTGGGTCATGCAGGTTTAAGGGTCATGCTGTGGTACAAGACAAGGATAGTGAATGGTCTGCGACTTTTTTTCTTTGACTTTTATAACCTAATTGTGTTGCCTAAGATGTAGCACGTATCCAGTTTACTGTTGTGGATGTTAATTCCAGCTTCTCCAGCCCTGTTTGGGTGTAAGAATGAAGGTGTTGTTCCTCTCCCATAGACTTTAATGGTCATCGGCGATAGTCTATTATCGACTATCTGCAATCGTCTTGATAATTGACGATATCGACTATTGACCCAATGACGATAGTCGACGTAATCACTCATCACTAGTTAGGATTCCTGGTTTTCACCCAGGCGGCCTGGGTTCGACTCCCTGAATGGGAAGCTGGATTCTTTTCATACTTTTCCCCCTATTACTCTTCCTGGCAGTATTTTCTGTCCCCATCTTATTCCCTAGTGCAAAATATACAGATCGGGGGCGGTTTTATATTCTCCTTGGTGTTAGTCTCAGTGTTACCTGGAAATGTAGAATATCCCAGAGGTGATAAGAAGAGGCAACCTCCAGCCACAAGCCTTCGATAACTCAGCTGATAGCACGGAGGACTGTAGAGGAAACGGAGATCCTTAGGTCGCTGGTTTGATTCTGGCTCGAAGGAAGTTTTTTTTTTATCATTTTTAATTTCTTTAATGATCAACCAGGTATAACATTAAAAATTCTGTATTTGTTCTTTTTAACTTCAGGAACCGAAGCAAAAACTTCTCCCCTGTCTACTGATGTGGATTTTCTATTATGGTCATTACGGCTCCTCACTTACCCTGTCATGGATTTTCTATTAGGCTATGTTCACACGGCTTAATTGCGGGACGTAATTACGCCCCGCAATTACGCCGTGTGGACGGGGCGGGACGGGAGCGGGGGAGTAAGCAGGGGGCCGCACTTTCGCGGCCATAACTATCACTGCTAGCGGCGCGTATACGCCGCTAGAAAGTGACATGTGAATTATCTCCCCGCCCGGCGGCTTCGCCGGGCGGGGAGAGGAGACGTAATCCATAGTTCTCTATGAGAACTGTGAATTACCGTAATGAATGGGCCGTTTTCGGCCCGTAAATTGGCGCACTTCGGCGCGTAATTACGGACCGAAATACGGCCCATTTTAAGCCGTGTGAACATGCCTTTAGAGTAATTACAGTTCCTCACTTACTGTGATGTGGGGCTTCTGTTAGGGTAATTATAGCTGAAGATGTTTGCTCCCTCTACAGGAAGGACCGTCGCTTGGCCGTGGATGCCTCTCCCACACCATGGAGGTTCAGGCTGACATATATATTCCATCTAATTTATATAAAATTGAGGGAATTCATGGAGATCAGGCAGGACCTGGCCCTGGTAGAAGCCATCACACAATTCTGGCTGCAATGTTCCTGTAACAGCCTGGAGGTTGTCCGCCCTCTAGACAGGGGACTGTCAGATCTGGTCCTGAAGATGTGGTCACAGTCCAGAGCGGACTCCATAGAGGCTCCCAAGGCTCATGCCTAAAACCGGAGGAATTTTATGGTCGGCTGTAAGGAAGGAATGAAACTGGTCTGAACCTCCACTTCCTAAAACCCTGGACTTCCTGCAAGATGGACTGGAGAAAGGTCTAAAATTAATTACTCAGAGGGTTCAGGACTCAGCTCTACCTGTTGGTCTGGGTTGCTCTCTATCAAAGGACTCCTTAGTGAAGAGGTTCATTAACTAAAGTGTGAGACCCATCGCCTTCAGGTCTGTTCCCCAGTGAACTGTGTGAACCTCCATTCCAGCCCTCGGAGAGTGTAGATTATAGAGTCCTCCCCTTCAAGACCACATCCTTATTGACCATCACTTCTGCCCTATGAGTTGGTGAGCTCCAAGCTTCTCCTCAGAAACCGTTGTTTCTGACAAATTCGGTGAGATAGCCACCCTCCTTTATGTCCGTTGTCCCTACCTTGGATGACATAAGCCAGGTAATGTCTGTTCCAGTGTCCTACCTGATCCCTCTAGAAAAGAGTCCAGGGTGCACTTTCCTCACATTTTTAAATTTTTTACGACTCAGTCCACACAGGACGAGGGAGTTTAGGAAGACCAGACATGTCCTTGTCCTATTCTCAGGGAAGAATAGAAGGTCCGAGGTCTCCACCCCTAAAAAGAGTAGTGGATTAAGGTAGATATTATCCTGGCATTTATCTTCCAGAAATAGGGTTCCTCCAGCTTTTGGTCAGGGCCATTCTACCATCTACAACCTGGGCCCCAGGAGTCTAATTCCCTTAAATGAAATGTGTAGTGGGGCTTATGGAGATCACACATTGCCTTGGTCAATTATTATAGACTGGACCTTTGGATTTTGGAAGCGGTGGCTCATGGTTGGTCCATTTTGAACTCTGCCAAGTATAAGGACCCTCCCTAGGGGTAACTACTTGCTAAAGCCTTTCTGGACTTAGGGTGGTCCACAGGACTGGTACAAGGTGTTCTGGTGCCCTACAGCCCATCTCTGACCCTGGTGGGACATTCTGGGCACCTAGAAACTCCTGATTGGCGGTGCACTCAGTGAGACCTCGATTACTGTCCAAATTTGAAAGGTTCCCCCTGGCTTCTTTTTATTACTGCCTCTGCACCTCAGTTTTTTTTAAAGGGGAATAATGACCTGTGGCTGAAGTACACCTATAAGTCCATGAAATACGGGTTTGTGGCAGATATTCTGGAGGCCAGTATTCCTCTCCTCCCTGAAGATACATTTTGTAAATCTTTCTGCAATCTACTGAGTTTACTGGGGGGAAACCACTAGTGACTTTAGCAACCTTCAATTAAAAGGAATTATTCCACGTCTCCCTCATAACACTCTGTCTATAACTATGTAACCATTATATCAATTAGGGGGTCCCATGACTAAGTGTGGCAATTTTAATTACCAAACAGAATAGCTTTTCTCCTCCCTCAGAATATTTTGTCAGTGTTTCTGCAGCTGCCCAGTTAATTGGGGAGACCCTCGAGTGACTGTGGTATCCTTCAGTTAAATAAAAAGTGTCCTCCTTCCCCCCAGAACACTGGCACAGACTAGACAGTTGCACCTCTCAGTAGTTTAGTGTCACGGTCCGTGCCACAGTCTCCATTTTGGGCCGTGAACATGGCCGTGTTCTTGTCCTTGTGCCGCGGCCTCTGCTGCGAACCGCGGACGTACCTGTGTTCCTATCGCAGGTTTGCTTTCTGTTGCAGTGCCGCTGTCACCATGTACACTCCTGTCGCTGCTGCTTACCCATTTGAGGTTGCTATATGGCTCTTCCCATGCTGGCCTTGCTCCTCCTCCATCTTGGCTGCTGCCCTAATTCCCTGTCTCTCTATAGAGGGCGGCGGCTGCATCTTGCTCTCCTTTATATCCGCAGTGTGCAGCAGGGTTGGGCTTCCTCTGCCAATCCCCTTCCACCTGTTTGATTATAAGCCTGCTTCTCTCCACATTTCCTGCCTGATCCTTGTTGGTGTCTGATGGAGTGGTGGTTTATATTTGTTAGTGGTCTGTTGTGTGATGTCTTGCTGGTGTCCTTGTGGTATCCTCGATGTTGTTGGTTAATCTCCATGCTGGTTTCCATGTCTCTGTATCTTTGTGAGTTTCATTGTCATGTAACATGCCGTTGTTCCTATACAGTGTCTTAGCTTGAGTCTCAGCTTTGTCTCATGTCATGTTCTTGGGGTTGTGTCCTGTTATTATATGTTTGGTACCTTGCCCTCCGTTTAACCTTCCTGTTTGGCATCTGTTCAGTCCTGTCTCTGTCTGTTCTGTACCTGCACGTCTCTACACCTATTCTGCTATATCTTTGTCCCTATTCCTGTTAGCGCCTAGCATTGGCACTTCTGGTCAACTGCCATTGCCGTGGAAAGCTCTGAGGTCGCACCTGGCGGCCATCGGAGAAGCCATCCTTACCATCTAAGGCTCTCTGAAGCAGGGCCATCTTTTCCATTGGGCACACTAGGCAGTTGCTCAGTGACCCGACAAGTATGGGGGCACCAGGTGGTATATGTCTCTCCTAGGAATACAAAAAACATACCCCAAAAAAACCATGTGTTTTAGGATGTGCAAACAGTTAAAAACCATGGTGCAGAAGGGAGCCAAAGGCTCCCTGCCCAGCCAATTAGTCTTGTAGGCTGCAGGCTGCCAGTGTCCAGACATACAGTAAGTGGCGTGATAATATGAGTGTGCTTGGGTGTGGCAAGAGGCATGGCCTAGTGTGATGTCATGTATTTGGGCAGGGCCCACTGCAGTGTTATGCCGGAGGGCCCATAATACTGTTAAGATGGCTCTGCTGTGAAGATGGACGCTTATTTACGTCCCCCTTGGAGCAAGCCCGGAAGTGGTCCAGTGGGTCCACTACCTGCTTTACCCACTCACCCATTACAGTTAGTACAGCCTTCGTCATAGTATATGAAAGTGTCCCACGGCATTTTATCAATGTCTCCTGCTATGAGACACAATGTGCGCCAATATTTGTCTCACCGCTTGATATTGGCATGAATTAGTAGGACATTTGTTCTCCACATTCTGTCAGGACACATTCAAGGGGGAGGAAATATTTTGTTCCCCACTGTTAGGTTCACACGGCGTGTAGCTGGCATATGTACTGTGTGCGCCGCTAGACGCCAGCTGTTTAAGAAGTACGTGTTGGCCAGTGCGTACTTCTAAAGCGCTCCGGCTCGCCCCCATCCACACTCCCTTTCTCCGGGCCCTCAGTGAGTGCAATGGGTTTACCATATTAGCACAGTGTTCTCAGCTCCTCAGTTCCCTTTGCTCCTGGTGCGCAACTCAGATACCGGCCTATTTCTTCTTCACATCACACAGATTCAACTCATGGGTCCGGGTTCTCTCCACAACAAAGTTTCTGTCCACCTTCTCCTTTGAATCCTACAGATCAGTGAACTAACTCTACTATTACTCCCTCTAACATACCTCCCAGGGGTCCCTATTTTTAACCTCTTAGCTCTACAAATGTCCCTCTTTGTTATATGGGAAAAAGATTTGCCTCAATAAACTGACAATATTGCTTTAAAAAGAATCTTGTTGCTTCCTAACTGTATAACGTTCTACTTAATATTTCATCCTGGGATGCAATGTGATCCTGAAAATATCTATATTCCAATAATTTTCTGATAATATTTGAATAAAAACCTCTTCAAGCTTATAGCTACGCATTCAAAAATAGTTATTTTACAGCGAATTGTAAGTGTCCCTCTTTGGCTGTCAGAAAACTTGGGATGTATGCCACCATACTACCACCATTTCCTATCTCCTCTGGACAGTGTCCAGTGCCCCCAACCTCCAGCTAACAGAGCAGAGTGTTTAGAGCTTGGGTTACCACAGGGGGCATCTCTAGGGTTCTGTCAGGTATATGACACTAATCAGTAAATTTGCTAATCAGATTTTGTATTTTCACTGTTTGTATGGGAAAGTGGTAGTCCCCAGCTTGGATTATGCCAGGCATCCTCAAACTGCAGCCCTTCAGCTGTTGGGAAACTACAACTCCCATATTTCCCACTGTTATAGATTATATAAATGCATGATGGGAGTTGTAGTTTCCCAACAGCTAGAGTGCCGCAGTTTGAGGATGCCTGGATTATGCACTCCGCCCACCTGCACAGGTTTTTTAATCAGGTCAGGTTTATAGCAGGAACCTTCTAACCCTGAAGTGTGGAGGTCTGAACAGACAACAAGAGACATTGGGGCAGATTTATCAAAAGTGTCTTACTTTTAGACAGGGTAAAGTTAGACTAGACAGTTTTATAATGCGCCACATTTATCAGAGTGTTGATAAATCTGGTGCAGGCTAGAACTGTCTAGTCCAGGGGTGGGCAATTAATTTTCCCATGGGGCCGCATGAGAAAGTGCGATGGTTTTGGGGGGCCGGACTAATAAAAACATAGGATGAACGGGAAAAATTTCGTTTTTGGGGGATTATCTTTGTGGAAACTTACTGGGGGATGTATCTATACAACTCTATATATACTGATGTTACACAGTAAGGCAGGTATATACAGCTCTCCTCAGTAAGGTAAGTATATACATCTCCCCTCAGTCAGGTATATAGATACCCGCAGGCAGGTATATAGATACAGCTCCCCACAGGCAGGTATATAGATAGATACAGCTCCCCACAGGCAGGTATATAGATAGGTACAGCTCCCCTCAGGCAGGTATATAGATAGGTACAGCTCCCCTCAGGCAGGTATCTAGATAGGTACAGCTCCCCTCAGGCAGGTATCTAGATAGGTTCAGCTCCCCTCAGGCAGGTATCTAGATAGGTACAGCTCCCCTCAGGCAGGTATCTAGATAGGTACAGCTCCCCTCAGGCAGGTATCTAGATAGGTACAGCTCCCCTCAGGCAGGTATCTAGATAGGTACAGCTCCCCTCAGGCAGGTATCTAGTTAGTTAGGGCTCCATACAGGCAGGTATATAGTTAAAGCTCCACACAGGCAGGTATATAGATAGGGTTTCCCACAGGCAGGTATATAGTTAGGTGTGTCCCCAGGCAGGTATATAGATAGTTAGGTGTGTCTCCCAGGCAGGTATATAGATAGTTAGGTGTGTCCCCCAGGCAGGTATATAGATAGTGAGGTGTGTCCCCAGGCAGGTATATAGTGAGGTGTGTCCCTAGGCAGGAATATAGATAGTGAGGTGTCGCCCAGGCAAGTATATAGATAGTTAGGTGTGTCCCCCAGGCAGGTATATAGATAGTGAGGTGTGCCCCCAGGCAGGTATATAGTGAGGTGTGTCCCTAGGCAGGTATATAGATAGTTAGGTGTGTCCCCCAGGCAGGTATATAGATAGTGAGGTGTGCCCCCAGGCAGGTATATAGATAGTGAGGTGTGTCCCTAGGCAGGTATATAAATAGTGAGGTGTGTTCCCAGGCAGGTATATAGATAGTTAGGTGTGTCCCCCAGGCAGGTATATAGATAGTGAGGTGTGTCCCCAGGCAGGTATATAGTGAGGTGTGTCCCTAGGCAGGTATATAGATAGTGAGGTGTGTCCCCAGGCAGGTATATAGATAGTTAGGTGTGTCCCCCAGGCAGGTATATAGATAGTGAGGTGTGTCCCCAGGCAGGTATATAGTGAGGTGTGTCCCTAGGCAGGTATATAGATAGTTAGGTGTGTCCCCCAGGCAGGTATATAGATAGTGAGGTGTGCCCCCAGGCAGGTATATAGATAGTGAGGTGTGTCCCTAGGCAGGTATATAAATAGTGAGGTGTGTTCCCAGGCAGGTATATAGATAGTTAGGTGTGTCCCCCAGGCAGGTATATAGATAGTGAGGTGTGTCCCCAGGCAGGTATATAGTGAGGTGTGTCCCTAGGCAGGTATATAGATAGTGAGGTGTGTCCCCAGGCAGGTATATAGATAGTTAGGTGTGTCCCCCAGGCAGGTATATAGATAGTGAGGTGTGTCCCCAGGCAGGTATATAGATAGGTGTGTCCCCAGGCAGGTATATAGATAGTTAGGTGTGTCCCCCAGGCAGGTATATAGATAGTGAGGTGTGTCCCCAGGCAGGTATATAGATAGTTAGGTGTGTCCCCCAGGCAGGTATATAGATAGTTAGGTGTGTCCCCCAGGCAGGTATACAGATAGTTAGGTGTGTCGCCCAGGCAGGTGTACAGATAGTTAGGTGTGTCACCCAGGCAGGTATACAGATAGTTAGGTGTGTCCCCCAGGCAGGTATAGAGATAGTTAGGTGTGTCCCCAGGCAGGTATACAGATAGTTAGGTGTGTCCCCAGGCAGGTATATAGATAGTTAGGTGTGTCCCCAGGCAGGTATAGAGATAGTTAGGTGTGTCCCCAGGCAGGTATACAGATAGTTAGGTGTGTCCCCCAGGCAGGTATAGAGATAGTTAGGTGTGTCCCCCAGGCAGGTATACAGATAGTTAGGTGTGTCCCCCAGGCAGGTATAGAGATAGTTAGGTGTGTCCCCAGGCAGGTATACAGATAGTTAGGTGTGTCCCCAGGCAGGTATAGAGATAGTTAGGTGTGTCCCCCAGGCAGGTATATAGATAGTTAGGTGTGTCCCCAGGCAGGTATATAGATAGTTAGGTGTGTCCCCAGGCAGGTATAGAGATAGTTAGGTGTGTCCCCCAGGCAGGTATAGAGATAGTTAGGTGTGTCCCCAGGCAGGTATAGAGATAGTTAGGTGTGTCCCCAGGCAGGTATAGAGATAGTTAGGTGTGTCCCCCAGGCAGGTATAGAGATAGTTAGGTGTGTCCCCCAGGCAGGTATAGAGATAGTTAGGTGTGTCCCCCAGGCAGGTATAGAGATAGTTAGGTGTGTCCCCCAGGCAGGTATAGAGATAGTGAGGTGTGTCCCCAGGCAGGTATAGAGATAGCTAGGTGTGTCCCCAGGCAGGTATATAGATAGCTAGGTGTGTCCGCAGGCAGGTATATAGTTTTATGGCCAAAATTAAAAATAACAAACACTAATACTCACCCTGGCTTACCTGCTTCCCGGCCGAGCGCGCTCATCTTCTATCCGAGGAGCTTCCCGGGCTGGTGGCGTGATGGCGTTATGCAGCCAGCGCCGGGACACTCCTCCGTCAGCTTCTGGGCCCGCACAGAGTTATTACTGCGTGCGCCCAGGAGAGGCAGCGGCGCGGTGAGCGGAGTTCATTGCGTCGCTGCCTAATTCACCAGCAATAGTAGCGCTGACGGCCCGCGGAGGGCCGGATGCGGCCCGGGGGCCGTACTTTGCCCAGGTCTGGTCTAGTCTAACTCTGTACCACAATTAAGTTGTCTTACTTTACACTAGAAACGCCGACAAAATCTGGGCGCATTTTTGGTCGCACTTAAGCCACGCCCCTTTTCCCGCGAAGCCACACCCTCTTTTCCGATGCCACGCCACCTTTGTCGGACGAGGCGCAGAAGCGTCTGAAACTGTCTAAAACACATAGTAAATGTGTCGAAAAGCTGGTTTCTGGTGCAAATGGAGCCAGAATTCTGGCGCAACTGCTTTGATAAATCTGCCCCAATATGTAGTGTAGGTTCCCACCTGAATTGGAGTCACCTTGCCACGGTAGGTGGGCATTTACAGTTTTGATCAAAAATGTACAATAAGAACCTCAAATTTTTTTCATATATTTCACATTAGCAGAAATGCTGTTCCAAAAATTCTTATGTCCTCTTTGACTGTTTTTTAGTGCCTATAGAGTGCTACTGATATTGTATTGTGTTTGAAGGTATATAACACTGACTGCACCAGGAATGCTCCCCTCCCCGTGTGGTCATCCAGGCTCAGACACAAAAGTTACACATCAAAGATCCCAACAGGATATACATGGAAACAATGTAACAACAAGAAATAAATAGATACAATGTAACACAACAGGACATACATAGATACAATGTAACAACAGGACATACATAGAAACAATATAAAACGGGACATACATAGAAACAATGTAAGAACAGGAAATTCATATACAGTATCAATGATACAACGACATCTAGAAACAATGTAACAACAGGAAATACATAGAAACAATGTAACACGAAGAATAAAGCATCCTAGACTGTGACAGGCTGCACTATCACACAGGCTCACCAGTCTTTTTGGCTTCCGTTTCTCCAAATGTCCAGGAAGTGGAGGTTGTGGGGTCAAAACTCCCGTCTTGGTCATCACTTGCTCAAACAAGCACAGACTCCTACATCACCACAGACTTTGGGTCACAATCCTTCAGCTTCTTCTGGACACTTTGTCCCAGCACCAAAGTGTTGTGTTATCACATGAGGGAAATACCGGGCTCCCACCTGCAGACGTTCTCACTCAATGAAAAGATCATTCTTCTTTTCTTTTTTTCCCACCTTGGGACCTGAGAGACAAAGCTCCTGAAAGTATCATAAAAATGCTTGAAGTCTTAATGCAGATGATTGCACAGGATTCCCAGCTGCTCCCGGGTTAGGTCAGTGCAGCTCTATTAGATATACAGGTATTAGTAATAATGTTAAACATATATATTCCTTTTCCCCTTGTGGCTCTCCTGTGGCCCCCCTGGCCCCTGCACCTGCCCTATAGTATGCAGGTCTCCGGCACAGAGGATACAGAGCAGAGCCGACTCTCCTCTCCTCTGTGTCTGTGTGGTCTGCAGCCGCGGCACCGTGTAGTGATAGTGTAGACAGGAGCTATAGACCAGATAGCTGTTGTACACACCAATATCACTGACAGGTAAAGGAGCAAAGACACAAAATACTAAAAGTAAAAGCAAAATAAACACAAAGAAGAAAATAAACTGCACAACACATTCTGCACCTGTGGTGTGCAAGCCAAACAAAACCTACGACCCGTCCCTGGGTGGGCTTGAACCACCAACCTTTCGGTTAACAGCCGAACGCGCTAACCGATTGCGCCACAGAGACTCCGGTGCGGAGCTGCTCCTACCTCCAAAGCCTCACTCAAGCTGACGGTGTATTTCTCTGTGACCTTCTGAACCATGACATGAAAAATGGGAAGAAATAGAAACTGCCGGCACAAAGACAAACTAAGCCCGCCGACAGAAGGCTACGCTGCTGAATTTTCTGACGGGTAACACTGTCGACACTTCTTCTTCGCAGGTGGCTTGACAACAGAGTAAGGCTCCATAGGCTTCTCCTAAGCACCTTCCTCTCATCAACAGCAGAGTGGCGCAGCGGAAGCGTGCTGGGCCCATAACCCAGAGGTCGATGGATCGAAACCATCCTCTGCTAAGAAATCACTTTTTGTCGTCGCCAGCATTATAATTCTCTAAATGACCCCTGTGAATGGGATTTATTATTCTGGTCAGACAAAGGAGCCCCGAATTGCAGGCTTGCTTTTTCATGAAGGCCAACATCTCTGGGAAACCTCCCGGCTTTGCTGTTTAACCGACAGGGCCCATAGGCCGTGATCACCCACTGCTACATGACATCTTTCAGATCCAAATTTGGGGGACCATGTCTGCCTCTTCACAGTGTTCTTCTCTCTACATTGAGAAAGGGTTTTCCAACAAACGGCCCACCTATACTTTTAGGAAACCCCAAGACCCTGCTAACTCCACAGTCATGATTTCTGACAGCCAACTGGAGTCCACAAAAAAAAACCAATCAATCAAATCAACGGGAAAAGGCCCAATTCAACCCCAGAGTAGGGGGTTGTTTTCCCGAACCTAACACAGGACAAGGGGGATTAGCTGAAATGGTAGAGCGCTCACATCCTCCAGAGGTTTATTTTTCTTTCAGAGCTTTTCATCTCTTACTCATGGAACCTGTAGCTTTAGATAACCCAGGAGAACACATTGAGAACAAACACCTGGGACTCTTACCAGGACTCTCATACTTATCCTCCCTTTGCACATGGTCTTATGCTCCCCTCCCCCATCCCTTCTCTCTGCACCTGTGACTCCTATATAAACTCTCATATTTAACTTCTATTATTAGGTCTCCTCTGACCCCTCAGATGTCACCAGAGGTAACTATAACCTTGCTGGGCTCAGAGACTGGGTGACCCTACTACACCCTCCGCCCTTCTATCCAGTGACGGCTGCTCCTGTAGGTATAGGGCGCCACACTCTGGAATAAAGCCTGAAGCCAAGCACCTGAAATCTGGTAGTCGTGGCCGAGTGGTTAAGTCGATAGATTAGAAATCCATTGGGGTCTCCCCGCGCAGGTTCAAATCCTGCCGACTACGAGGAAGATTTTATGCAGAAACCTAAAAACCTGCAACATTCACTGCATCATCTCCATGTATAGGAGCCGGGGAGCCTCATGGCCGGAGAGGCTTAACATGGATGATGGGGGTAGTAGTAAAGCGCGGTGGTGGTGACCCAGACACTGGGAGGTAATGTTACTTATATGCTGTATAGTCAATCACTGTCACAGTAATATGTAGGGGGCGCTGTTATTATGGCACAGATACAGTATGGAGCTTATAATCAGGTGCTGTATGACCATCCACCATACAGGGAAGCCCATAGATGGAGTCGCTGAGATCTGGGGGTCGGTGTCCTCCCCTCTCACAGTCCTCCCATATGGTCTAGCGGTTAGGATTCCTGGTTTTCACCCAGGCGGCCCGGGTTCGACTCCCGGTATGGGAAGCTATATTTTTTTCATACTTTTCCCCCTATAAGTCTTTTACATATCTGATGTCTGGGTTCTGCCTTTATCTGCCATCCTTATACCTGTTTACCCTGCTGTGTCCTGCCATATTGCCTGTTAACTTGATACCCATTTAGCCTCATGTCAGCCTGTTCCCTGTGTTCCTGTTGTATTCTGCCATTGTCTTTGCTTGATATCTGCCTGGACTCCATCACCTGCACTTTGGCTGCCACCATGAGTAACCACGTCGGGGAAGCGACCTGGGGGTTCTGGGAAGCGAAGTCCATTCCAGCCTTACGTCTCCTCTCCCTGCTCGGCGAATACGCCACGGGGGGAGATAAGTGACATGTCATTTTCTAGCGCCGTATACGCGCCGCTAGTAATGATAGTCTATGGGCTGGCGAGGTGCTGGCCCCCCGTCCACACGGCGTAATTGCGGGGCATAGTTACGGCCCGGAAATAAGCTGTGTGAACATAGCCTTAGGGTAATTATAGCTCCTCACTTATCCTGATGTGGGGCTTCTATTAGGGTAATTACCGCTCCTCACTTATCCTGATGTGTGGCTTCTATTAGGGTAATTACTGCTCCTCACTTATCCTGATGTGGGGCTTCTATTAGGATAATTACGGCTCCTCACTTATCCTGATGTGGGGCTTCTATTAGGGTAATTACGGCTCCTCACTTATCCTGATGTGGGGCTTCTATTAGGGTATTTACGGCTCCTCACCCTGATGTGGGACTTCTATTAGGGTAATTACGGCTCCTCACTTATCCTGATGTGGGGCTTCTATTAGGGTAATTACAGTTCCTCACTTACCCTGATGTGCGGCTTCTATTAGGGTAATTACGGCTCCTCACTTATCCTGATGTGTGGCTTCTATTAGGGTAATTACGGCTCCTCACTTATCCTGATGTGGGGCTTCTATTAGGGTAATTACGGATCCTCACTTATCCTGATGTGGGGCTTCTATTAGGGTAATTACGGCTCCTCACTTATCCTGATGTGTGGCTACTATTAGGGTAATTATGGCTCCTCACCCTGATGTGGGGCTTCTATTAGGGTAATTACGGCTCCTCACTTACCCTGATGTGGGGCTTCTATTAGGGTAATTACAGTTCCTCAGTTACCCTGATGTGCGGCTTGTATTAGGGTAATTACGGCTCCTCACTTATCCTGATGTGTGGCTCCTATTAGGGTAATTACGGCTCCTCACTTATCCTGATGTGGGGCTTCTATTAGGATAATTACGGCTGCTCACTTACCCTGATGTGTGGCTTCTATTAGGGTAATTACGGCTCCTCACTTATCCTGATGTGGGGCTTCTATTAGGGTTATTATGGCTCCTCACTTACCCTGATGCGGGGCTTCTATTAGGGTTATTAAGGCTCCTCACTTACCCTGATGTGGGGCTTCTATTAGGGTAATTACGGCTCCTCACTTACCCTGTTGTGGGGCTTCTATTAGGGTAATTATGGCTCCTCAGTTACCCTGATGTGGATGTTCTATTAGGGTAATTACGGCTCCTCACTTACCCTGATGTGGGGCTTCTATTAGGGTAATTGTGGCTCCTCTCTTACCCTGATGTGGGGCTTCTATTAGGGTAATTACGGCTCCTCACTTACCCTGATGTGGGGCTTCTATTAGGGTAATTACGGCTCCTCACTTACCCTGATGTGGGGCTTCTATTAGGGTAATTACGGCTCCTCACCATCCTGATGTGTGGCTCCTATTAGGGTAATTACGGCTCCTCACTTATCCTGATGTGGGGCTTCTATTAGGGTAATTACAGTTCCTCACTTACCCAGATGTGGGGCTTCTATTAGGGTAATTATGGCTCCTCATTTACCCTGTTTGCACAAACAAAGTTTTTAGTCTGGAGCTCCCATAGAAGTGAATAGGGAGGACGGCCACAGGCTGGGAGCAGCACTCCTTCAATGTCGCTCATTTTTTTGTGGTTAAACTGGTTTTACACTATTAAAATACATTTTTCGTCTCGTTCTGGAACCCAAAATATCTTCCCTTCTCCATGGCTGCCGAGTTGTGAGGACAAGCTTATCATCAGGGAGAGCGGACGACATCACCGAGCGAGGAGAATATCCGGGAATCCAGGAGTCCGGGCCACTATGGATGTGATCAAAAAGGAAAGGGTTAATAAATATCCGCCTGTGGTTTGTTAGGGAGAAAAAAATCTTTTAGACTTGGTTATAAAAGTGCTGCGTTGGCCGGGAATCGAACCCGGGTCAACTGCTTGGAAGGCAGCTATGCTCACCACTATACCACCAACGCTTGCTTGTGGATGCTGTACGGCCTCTGCTCTCATGTACAGGGATCCTACTCCAGGCCTTACATAGTCCTGGCTCTAAAGACGACAGCACTGTGCTTGACTCCTGTGCTTTCCTCTGTGCTTCTTTTGAACCCTCCCCTTACATATGTTTGTCTCCTCCCCTTCTATATATATGTTGTACTTGTCTCTTCCCTTTCTATTTGTTTGGTCCCTCCCCTTCCATATAAATTGTACTTGACTCCTCCCCTTCCCTTTGCTGTGCTTGGCTTCTCTATTTCCTTATGATTGACTCCTTCCTTCCTTCTGTACCTGACTCCTTTCCTGTTTGCACTGTATTTTGCTCCTCCTCTTCCCTCTACACTGTCTTTAGCTCCTCCCCGATCCTTAGCGCCTCCTTCCCTACATGCTTATTAGGCTCCACCCCTTCCCTCTCTCCTGTATTAGGCTCCTCGTCCCTTTGTACTGTATTTGGTTCCTCTCTTCCCTCTGCAATTGGCTCCTCCCATCCCTCTAATTGGATCCTCCTCTCCCTGTAATTGGATCCTCCCCTCCCTCTGCGGTGTATTTGTCTCCTATTGCTGTATAGTACTGTGCCCTGTATGACCATCCACCATAGATGGAGTCGCTGAGATCTGGGGGTTGGTGTCCTCTGCTCTCACAGTCCTCCCATATGGTCTAGCAGTTAGGATTCCTGTTTTTTGCCAGGGTTCGACTCCCGGTATGGGAAGTTGGAGTCTTTTCATACTTTTCCCCCTATAACTCTTCCTGGCAGGATTTTCTGTTGCTATCTTATTCCCTAGTGCACAATATACAGATCGGGGGTGGTTTTATATTCTCCTTGGTGTTAGTTACAGTGTTACCTGGAAATGTAGAATATCCCAGAGGTGATGAGAAGAGGCGACCTCCAGCCACAAGCCTTCGATAGCTCAGCTGGTAGAGCGGAGGACTGTAGAGGAAGCAGAGATCCTTAGGTCGCTGGTTCGATTCCGGCTCGAAGGATGTTTTTTTGTTTGTTTTTTTTTTCTTTCTTTTTTTACAGTAGGATTAAAGAATTTTCTCCATTGTTACTAAAATAATCAACCGGGAATCACATGTAACCAGTGACAGGAAGCAGCGGAGATCACTCTAATCCTGTCTGTCTCATGGCTTAGATGAAGTGTCTTTGTTGGGCAAAATTAGTAAAACCTAAAGTTCGTATCCCTGTACTTGTGCCGCTTCATGGAATCCGGAGAACCTGGTTATACTACAGGGAGAACAGGAAAAAAAAACACTTGGAAATAAGTTGTGTGCATCCCAAATATGTGCGGCTCATGCCTCAATAAACCCTTGTACAGGTCAGTGGCCGGAAACACTCAAAGGCTAAAATCTGTGGTCAGGGGAAAATTAAAAAATGGCCATTCCTTAAAGGCAATTATTATTATTTTCCTAATTATTGTTATTTATAATAATATTATTATTATTATTGTTGTTGTTAATAATGTTATATTTTTACTATTATAATACATTATTTTATTAATACATTTCATTATTATATATTATATTATCTTACTATTATTATTGTCATTTTTATTAATATAATAATTATATATTTTTCTAATTATTGTTATTTTTATATTATATTACATTTTATCATTTATAAATATTATTATTTCATTATTCTATATTATAATTTTTTTATCTTACTATTACTGATATTTTAATATTTAATAAATTATATTAATTTATATTTTTTTATTATTTTACTAATTATTATTTTTATATTGCTATTATTAGATTACATAATTTTATTATTTATAAATATTAGTAATATTTTATTATTCTATATTATCATATTTTTTTTACCTTACTATTATTATTGTTGATATACATATTAACCCCTTAACGACCTTAGACGTATCCATACGTCCAGGTCGTTTGGGGGTTCACGCACCTGGACGTATGGATACGTCCTGAGGATCGCGCGAACTCTAAAGCAGCTATATTACAGCTGACATCCCGCAGCGTCGGCCCCGACCCCGGATCGCTCCGGGGGGGGCGGTTAACCCCTTAATTATCGCGACGATCGGGTCGCAATAACTAAGGGACACGCAGGAGGAGATCGCTCCTCCTGCGTCTCTGTCGGCGGCAGCAGCGCACGGATCGCACGAATGCCTTCCAGGTTGTCTGTGATGTCACGATGCCCGGCCGTGCCCTGGGTGTAATGGCAGCCTCTATCTGTGATGACTCATAAAAAGGTCTTCTCTACAGCTGGAAGAAGAGAACAGAGTTGTCCCCAGAGACGAGAACATTGTTGAAATGATGGACGACTCCACTCAAGGATGGGACATCCACACAACAGGCTAGATAACAACTAAAGACACAACAACTGGGGTCGAGAGGGGGGGGCGACACCATCCTGGAACTCTAAGGGGATGCAAGGAGTCTCGCTCTTCTAGGGGGGAGTGAACTGATTGCAGCTGCCCAACTGTACACTGCTGCAGAACATCTTGGCTATATAAATAAAAATTAATTATTATTATAAGTTCCTGGACAGATGGGATGAGACTGGGACCAAGATGGTCGCACCGGGATTCAGACCGGATTTACACATGCAGATTTTGTTACAATTTTCGATGCAGATTTGGAGACACAGCGAGGAGCGTATACAAGAGAAAGGAGACATAGACAAGTCCTTCTATACATTTTCTTCTTTTTCTATGTGCTTCTATGACTACTCTCTACATGGAAGAGGGACTGGAGAGATCTAGGGCAGGATGGTGAGAGGGACTGGAGAGATACGGGGCAGGACAGCGAGAAGGACTGGAGAGATCTGGGGCAGGACGGTGAGAAGGACTGGAGAGATCTGGGGCAGGACGGTGAGAAGGACTGGAGAGATCCGGGGCAGGACGGGAAGAGGGACTGGAGAGATCCGGGGCAGGACGGGAAGAGGGACTGGAGAGATCCGGGGCAGTATGGTGAGAGGGACTGAAGAGATCTTGGGCAGGATGGGAAGAGAGACTGGAGAGATCCGGGGCAGTATGGTGAGAGGGACAGAAGAGATTCTGGGCAGGACAGCTACAGGTACCAGAGAGATCCGAAGCAGGACGGCTAGAGAGATCGTAGAGATCCAGGGCAGAATGGCTCTAGAGGGACTGGAGAGATAAGGGGCAGGATGGTGAGAGGTACTGGAGAGATCTGGGGCAGGACGGCTAGAGGGACGCAAGAGATCTGGGGCAGGATGGCTCTAGAGGGACTGGAGAAATCTGGGGCAGGATGGCTAGAGGGACTGGAGAGATCTGGGCCAGGATGGCTAGAAGACTGGAGAGATCCGGGATAGGACGGCTAGAGGGACCGGAGAGTTCCGGGGTAGGACGGCTAGAGGGACCGGAGAAATCTGGGGCAGGACAGCTAGAGGGGCTGGAGAGATCTGGGGCAGGATGGCTAGAGGACTGGAGAGATCCGGGATAGTACGGTAGAGGACCGGAGATTCTGGGTAAACGGCAGAGGGACGGAGAAATCTGGGGCAGACAGCAGGGCTGGAGAGATCTGGGAGGAGGGCAGGGACTGGAGAGATCTGGGCAGATGCTAGAGATGGAGAGATCCGGGCAGTATGGTGAGAGGACTGAAGAGATCTTGGGCAGGATGGAAGAGAGACGGAGAGATCCGGGGCAGTAGGGTGAGAGGACAAAAATTCTGGCAGGACAGCTCAGTACCAGATCCGAAGCAGGACGGCTAGAGAGATCGTAGAGATCCGGGGCAGAATGGCTCTAGAGGGACTGGAGAGATAAGGGGCAGGATGGTGAGAGGTACTGGAGAGATCTGTGGCAGGACAGCTAGAGTGACGCAAGAGAACTGGGCAGGATGGTTTAGAGGGACTGGAGAGAATCTGGGCAGGATGGCTAGAAGACTGGAGAGATCCGGGATAGGACGGCTAGAGGGACCGGAGAGTTCCGGGGTAGGACGGCTAGAGGGACCGGAGAAATCTGGGGCAGGACAGCTAGAGGGTCTGGAGAGATCTGGGGCAGGATGGCTAGAGGGACTGGAGAGATCTGGGGCAGGATGGCTAGAGGACTGGAGAGATCCGGGGCAGTATGGTGAGAGGGACTGAAGAGATCTTGGGCAGGATGGGAAGAGAGACTGGAGAGATCTGGGGCAGTATGGCGAGAGGGACAGAAGAGATCCTGGGCAGGACAGCTAGAGGTACCAGAGAGATCCGAAGCAGGACGGCTAGAGAGATCGTAGAGATCCGGGGCAGAATGGCTCTAGAGGGACTGGAGAGATAAGGGGCAGGATGGTGAGAGGGTCTGGAGAGATCTGGGGCAGGACAGCTAGAGGGACGCAAGAGATCTGGGGCAGGATGGCTCTAGAGGGACTGGAGAAATCCGGGGCAGGATGGCTAGAGGGACTGGAGAGATCCGGGTCAGGACGGCTAGAAGGACCGGAGAGTTCCGGGGTAGGACGGCTAGAGGGACCGGAGAAATATGGAGCAGGACAGCTAGAGGGGCTGGAGAGATCTGGGGCAAGATGGCTAGAGGGACTGGAGAGATCTGGGGCAGGATGGCTAGAGGACTGGAGAGATCCGGGATAGGACAGCTAGAGGGACCGGAGAGTTCCGGTAGACCTAGAGGACTCGAGAAATCTGGGGCAGGACAGCTAAAGGGCGGAGAGATCTGGGGCAGGATGGCTAGAGGGACTGGAGAGATCTGGGGCAGATGGCTAGAGGATGGAGAGATCTGGGGCAGGATGGCTAGAGGACTGGAGAGATCCGGGATAGGACAGCTAGAGGGAGCGGAGAGTTCCGGGGTAGGACGGCTAGAGGGACCGGAGAAATCTGGGGCAGGACAGCTAGAGGGGCTGGAGAGATCTGGGGCAGGATGGCTAGAGGACTGGAGAGATCCGAGGCAGGACAGCGAGAGGGACCGGAGAAATCTGGGGCAGGACAGCTAGAGGGACTGGAGAGATCCGGGGCAGGACAGTTAGAGGGACTGCAGAGATCTAGGAGAGAACGGCGAGAGGAACTGGAGAGATCTGAGGCAGGATAGCGAGAGGGGCAGAGGTAACAGCAAGAGCTCCGTACTGGTGTACTCTAGCCTGATGACCCATTCTTTGGTCGGGCTTTGATTTTACATCCAGATTGACAATCCTGCCCTTGTATATACAGAGCTCAGCAGATGACATGCAGTACCCAAATAATAAAACTATAGAAGTAATCCCCACAAGGGCGCCCATACCACAGGGTTCCTCGTATCAAGAAACCTCCCTCTGAGCTCTTCATGAGAAGATGCAGGGGTGATCTCCTGAGACATCTCCTGTGAGGGACACAAGGATTTCTGCCCCCACCAGGAAGAGCTCCCATCAGAGGACTGGAGTCACTGGGAGCAGGATAAATCCTTCTGCGGTGATCGCTCCCATCACAGTGAGTAATGTGCAGCCAGACCTCATAGGAGGAGAAGGAAAACCCCAGCACCACATGATATTGAGCCGTGTGTCTGCCGACCTCCGGATATACATAGTATAAGAAGGAATCCATCCATGATGATGAATATAGAGAGGAGAGCGCTTTCCTGCTTCCTCTAGATCTAGAGAATCCGGAGGGAGATTTCTAGTAAAAGACAAAAAAAGGTATTTTCTGCGTTGGCCAGGAATCAAACCCGGGTCAACTGCTTGGAAGGCAGCTATGCTCACCACTATAGCACCAACGCTTCATGAGCTTTTGAACACTCAGTCACTTTGATGGTTTTTCAGAAAATATCAAGAAGAGACCAGGGTGGGTGTGGATCAGAGCAAGTATCTAATCTGTGGGAGACCAGAATTTATGAACAGTTTTACTTTCTCATCAGGATATAAGGGACTCAGGAAAGGGAAGTACAGGGTCAGCTGGGGGCATAACTCCTGGAGATCATGGTCTGCGGCCACTTGGAGAATGAAGGTGTTGGACATTGGACATTTGCTCACATGGGGGGGGGGGGGTTACATTTATTGCTCCCCGGATTTATTGCGATTTCGACAAAGTCCATACCTCCCAGCTTTTAAAATGTTCAAAGACGGCCCAGGGTGTAAAGGATTTTTAATGCATAGTGATAGACTTGAAGAAGTTTTATTAAAATTTTAATACAAATATCATTAGAATCTAGGGATTTGTAAGGTCTACATTTTGGGAAATTGATGAAATAATGTTTGTTTCGCCGTAAATCTGGAAGAATTTACATGTTCCAAGTATTTTTGCAAAGTCTTCGGCTTTGAAAGCCAACCTCAAGAAATCCAAGCCGTGTAGACTACAGTTCAAACATTCTAGTGAGGTCTATGGGGGCAATTGACTGAAAATCTGACTGTAAAACCACAACCTGTAAAGGAGCCTTTAGGAACCAGATAGATGCTTTTTGGAGCAATATAGTAAGTTTATTAATGCAACTCTAATTCTCATGTGAAAAAGTCCGACATTCAATGAGAGACATTCAAAGAGGGACAGAGGGACATGGGTTAAATATAGGGACTGTCCCTCCAAAAGAAGGATACTTGGGAGGTATGAAAGTCTTCAGAACCTTTCAGTAGAGACTGGGGCGTAGCTACAGGGGGTGCAGCGGTAGCAGTCGCTACTGGGTCCTGCAGCCTGAGGGGGCCCAAAAGCCCTTCTGCCGCATAAGAAAACACCAGTATTGTAAATGATGCATGGTAACTGGGGGGCCCCATTTCACTTTTTGCCCTGGGGCCCAAGAACTTGAAGTTACACCTCTGAGTAGAGATGAAACTGAATCTGTAATGATTATGAATGATTGATCTTGGACACATGATGCCTGCCTCCTTTACAGCCAGGGTTTAGTGCTCTGAACCGTCAGCAACCAGCACATCATCATCAGCGGACCAGCCTATGACTGGGAGCCTCAGGTACTGAGCTCTGATGCCCTCTTTCTTCTGTCTGCTGCCGATCACCGGAACTCCCTGCCACCCACAAGCACAGTATTCTTGGGTTTTACCCCAGCTACCCCTGTGGACAGGGCCGTTGCTAAGATCCTAAAAGATCCAGGACCAGGGCCATCTGTGTTAGACTATGTCTGCAAAGCAGAGGTGTCCCATCAGATTTTCGAGGGTTTTAGTATTTTGCATTCCGATGGGAAAATGTCCACAGACTTCAGTACAAAAAAATGACCTGTAGTCATATATACAATATAACCACAAGACCAACATAGATACAACGTAACAACACGGAATACATAAATACAATATAACAACAGGACATACATAGATACATTGTAACAACATGAAATACATAGATACAATGTAACAACAGGACATAAATAAATACAATATAACCACAAGACCTATATAGATACAATGTAACAACAGGAAATACATATATACAATATAACAACAGGACATACATAGATACAATATAACCACAAGACCTACAAAGATACAATGTAACAACAGGACTGTCACGTCAAGGGAGGTGCAGTGTGCCCTGACTGCCACCCAGCCCACTGTCCCTACCTACTTGGCGTGCTGCCCTAGGCAGCAGACCCCAATTGGTCAACAGCCCCTACGCTGCTAAGTGCAGGGCCGTCAGGGAAAACACAAGGTCAAACAGTCCGTGTCGGTAAACGTACGGGAACGTATATGCCAAAAACCTAAGCCAGAAGAATAGTCAGAAACAAGCCGGGGTCCATACACGGTCAGGAGCGCAGTACAAAATCAGAGGCAACAAGCGAGGTCAAGAAACAAGCCGGGGTCAGAAATCCAGAAGAACAACAACAAACGGGAATGGCAGAAAACAGCAAGGGAACACCTTTGTCAGGCAAAGCCTGGAGGGAATGAGGAGGTTTAAGAGGTCTGCCTGGACACCGTCCTCGCAGCAGATTGGTGCGGCATCCTGGCCCTCCGATTGGTCCTGAGAGCTGTCACTCCTGGCTCAGGAGCAGCAACACTCCCAGGGTGTGGTCCCAGGCTAGGCTTATTAACTCTTGCAGGTCGTTGTGCTAAACAGATGGGAGACTGCCCAGACGAACGTATCCTGACAAGGACATGCATAGATACAATATAACCACAAGACCTACATAGATACATTGTAACAACAGGAGACACATAGATACAATGTAACAACAGGAGAAACATAGATACAATGTAACAACAGGAGCCACATGGATACAATGTAACAATCTCCACCGTCACAGATGGGTTCATCTTCTATTCTCTAATCCTCTTTCTAAGGGTGCTGTCAATGACTTGCTGTCAGATCCTTTGTTGGTATGGGAACTCGTCAGGGCTTTGCTTTGTCTCCCTTACTATTTGCCCTGGTGGTAGAACCCCTGGCAATGGTTTCTGTATCCCTCCTTTATGTATCTTCTGTATGCAGACAATACTCCTGTTGTACCTCCTGGATTCCCAGGAGTATGTGCTTCTACCTTGTCATTACTGAATTTGGAACGCTATCAGGACTACTAGTTAACAGCCCCAAGTCCAATATCATGCTCCTGGATGTCTCGGTGCCTTGGGCAGAATCCATCTGTTCCACCTCAATCACCTATCTCGTTATATCGATCTCATGATCAGTCCTAGAGTTGGAGGCCTTAAATATTACCCCTCTCATTGCATTGCATGAAACCTAAATTGTGGTTCTCCACTGCGTCAAAACTTCCCTTGGTGAAGAGGTCACTGCTGCCTAAAATATTATATGTGCTTCAGCAATGTTAGAGTTATCATTTGGCTGTAGACCTCGTGTTGCCACTCAATATTTACCTGGCCGCAACATAGAGTCAGACCAAACATGGCGCCAGAGAGAAGATGATCAAGCAGCTTGTGTAGGCAACCAACGGCAGATGAGTGCCCAGCAAGAGAGAGTCCATACAGAGGCCATGCAGCCTCAGCAACCAATAAGCTGCTGATCCAGCCATACTGACAGAAGCCCTTTGGGGCTAGAAAAATTCAGCTCCGGCAACTCACAATGTCTCAAGAACTGTCTATATGCAAGACTATCATGGAGCTGATTGCCTCAGGACCTTAGGTTTAACCATGCCCTCACATCTCAATTTGGGCACTCTGGTATAACTTGTAATCCTTCTCCTCTTTCACAAGTGCTTCTGTCTTCAACCTCTAGATACATTATTTCTCAAATACACTTTCTCTTCTCTCATATAGAAGTAGGGAAACATCTTGGAGCCCCTTCGGATTTGCTGGAAAGCAGATTTAGGCCACCTAACTAATGAAGCCTTGGAAACTGTTGTCTCCTCTCCAAGATCTGTAGTCTCTAATGATAACAATAGAAGGACACAGCTTTTTATATAACATAGAGGTTATTACACCACTTCCAAACTTAGTAGGTTCCATAGTGGTTATGGACGCCCAAAGTGCTATTCTGACTCAGGGTCTTTCTTCCACTTATTCTAGTCCTGTCTACAAATAATGGCCTTCTGGATTCTGAATCTTGTGATGGGTTGTCCTGTCCCACTCTCCCCCACTTATTGTCTGTTTGGTCTTGGCCTTGACTTCCGATACACTCCTGACTGAATCACTATATTACACCAAGAAGGTTATCACCCAGACTTGGCTTGCTTCCAGATCCCCATCGCTTTCTGAATGGTTACCCAGGGTAAGCAGGCTCGGTCTGGCTCACAGAGAAACAGGAGAAACCACAGTTGGGCCCCTGAGCATGACAGAACTGGGGTGTCTTTTTTAACTGTATATACACCCTTGGGAAAGACAGAGAGAAAGAGGCAACAAGCAAAAGGCAGAGTATAAGAGGCAGGTACAGTAGCTGCAGGGTGGGTCCCCAGAATCAACTACACTGGTGGGCCCCCATAATATGATTCCACTGATGGGCCCCAATAATAATGATGCCACTGGTGGGCCCCCATAATAATGATTCCACTGATGGGCCCCCATAATAATGATTCCACTGATGGGCCCCGATAATAATGATTCCACTGATGGGCCCCCATAGTAATATTCCACTGGTGGGTTTCCATAATAATGATTACTTTGGTGGGCCCCCATAATAATGATTCCACTGGTGGGCCACCATAATAATGATTCCATTGGTGGGCCCCCATAATAATGATTCCACTGGTGCGCCCCCATAATAATGATTCCACTGGTGCGCCCCCATAATAATGATTCCACTGGTGGGCTTCCATAATAATGATTCCATTTGTGGGCCCCCATAATAATGATTCCATTTGTGGGCCCCCATAATAATGATTCCATTTGTGGGCCCCCATAATAATAATTCCATTGGTGTGCCCCCATAATAATGATTCCACTGGTGGGCCTCCATAATAATGATTTCACTGTTGGGCCCCCATAATATGACTCTACTGGTGGGCCCCCATAGTATTATTCCACTGGTGGGCTTCCATAATAATGATTCCATTTGTGGGCCCCCATAATAATGATTCCATTTGTGGGCCCCAATAATAATGATTCCACTGGTGTGCACCCATAATAATGATTCCACTGGTGTGCACCATAACTATGATTCCACTGGTGGCCACCATAAAAAATTAATGATTCCAGTTGTTAGGCCCCCCCAATAAATGATTCCAATAAGTGCGTGCCAATCCATAATAATGTTTACCACTAGGCTGTAGGCTCCATATAAGTGTATTCCATTTGTGGAGAGGGGGGCCATAATAATGATTCCACTGGTGGGCTTCCATAATAATGATTCCATTGGTGGGCCCCCATAATAATGATTCTACTGGTGGGCCCCCATATTAATAATGCCATTGTTGGGCCCCATAATAATGATTTCACTGGTGGGCCCCCATAATATGACTACTGGTGGGCCCCCATAGTATTATTCCACTGGTGGGCTTCCATAATAATGATTCCATTTGTGGGCCCCCATAATAATGATTCCATTTGTGGGCCCCCATAATAATGATTCCATTGGTGGGCCCCAATAATAATGATTCCACTGGTGTGCACAAATAATAATGATTCCACTGGTGGGCCACCATAATAATGATTCCATTTGTAGGCCCCCATAATAATGATTCCACTGGTGCGCCCCCATAATAATGATTCCACTGGTGGGCCCCCATAATAATGATTCCACTGGTGGGCCCCCATAATAATGATTCCATTGGTGGGCCCCCATAATAATGATTCCACTGGTGGGCCTCCATAGTATGATTCCACTCTTGGGCCCCCATAATAATGATTTCGCTGGTGGGCCCTATGCACCCCAGTCTGACACTGATGGTTAACCACATGTTACAACATACAGCTGGGAGGCCCCATAGACTCTGCTCCCTGACGTGGCTCACACCATCTTCTTGCAGAAACCCAGAGGATTAACTACCCTTAACCACGACAATGATGTTATGGTCTCTCTCTCTCCCAGGGATGAAACCCCCTAGCTTGTGTCTAATAAGATAAAAGCAGTGAAATTCCATGGGACAGAAGTTTGACCACAAGGGACCTGTACCTGCCGCGTCTCTAAGGGTCTGTACCTCCTGTGAGAAGAATGGTAAGGGGGGCCTCTAATGCATCCATAGGGATGAGACTTCCCACCAGTGATGGTGTTCAGCAAATGGGGGGTAAGAAATCAGCAGCAGCCAGGGCTTTTAAATGTAGGAATCGAAACGTACATTCTTATGGAGGGATGAGAAGGGCAGGACGGGGGGAAGAATATGGAAGTGAAGGTATCAATGAGCTCCAGGGAGGAGGGCATCAGCCTCATAACGAACAGAACAGATTGGTACATACAGTCCTCCCATATGGTCTAGCATTAGGATTCCTGGTTTTCACCCAGGCGGCCCGGGTGCGACTTCCGGTATGGGAAGCAAGTTTTTACAATCTGAGATTTTGAACAAACATTGAGTCCGGGCTCATATGACGCATTTTGTTACATTTTGAACAAACACTGAGGCCGGAATCACATGATGCGTTCTTGTTACATTTTGAGCAAACACTGAGGCTGGGATCACATGATGCATTTTTTGTTACATTTTGAACAAACAATGAGGCGGGGATCACATGATGTGCTTTTGTTTACATTTTGAACAAACACTGAGGCTGGGATCACATGATGCTTGCTTGTTTTCACTGTCCCTTTATTCTGAAGACCATTTAATGTAATGAGAAAACCCCTTTAAGGGGATTGAAAATATATGTATTTACATTGAAATATAGACTTATAGACATAGACATGTGGTAACTGATGTTTAGTAGAATAGTGCCTTCTGCACCTGTGGTGCGCAAGCCAAACAAAACCTACGACCCGTCCCTGGGTGGGCTTGAACCACCAACCTTTCGGTTAACAGCCGAACGCGCTAACCGATTGCGCCACAGAGACTGCAGTGCCCTGCCTATTCTTCCTCCAAAGCCTCACTCAAGCTGATGGTATGTTTCTCTGTGAACTTCTGAACAATAACATGAAAAATGGGGAGGAGGAGAGAGGACCTCGGCCTGCAGCCGACAGAAGGCTACGCGCAGGGGCAGGATAAACTGCCTGTGCCCCGAACCTCGCCGGACTCCAGGTCGCTGCCGTAAGCCTAGAGCGCCAACAATCTCCACAGCTGTAAGTGCGTCCGCTGGACACACATGCAGCTGAGGGCTTCCGTGGAACAGAGAGCGAGCGCTCCATGTTCCGCGGAGTTACCCGGCGAGCCGCGCGCATGCCTGCGAGTCACCGGACTGTCCCGGCACAGGCAGCGTGGGTACTTCATCACGCTGCCTGTGCCGCGTGATGATGTCACTCCGCCTGTGCCGCGAAGAAGACAGAGCCGAGCGGGAGCTACAGGGAGTGAGAGAAAGGTGAGTACCCGTGTTTTTTATTTTAGCCATTAACTACCTGTACTGGGGCAATAATAACTACATATACTGGGGCCATACATTAACTACCTGTACTGGGGCCATACACTAACTACCTTTACTGGGGCCATACATGAATTACCTATACTGGGTCCATCTTAACTACCTATACTGGTGCCATATTAACTATCTATACTGTGGCCATATATTAACTACCTGTACTGGGGAAATATATTAACTACCTATACTGGGGCCATACATTAACTACCTGTACTGGGGCCATACATTAACTACCTGTACTGGGGCCATACATCAACTACCTGTACTGGGGCCATACATTACCTGCCTATAACTGGGGCCATACATTAACTACCTAAACTGGGGCCATACATTAACTACCTGTACTGGGGATCCTATTAATAAATATACTGGGGCCATATTACCTACCTATACTGGAGAGCCTATTTGCTACTAATAAATATATAATGGGGCTATATTACCTATTAATATATATTGGAGGCCATAGTACCTACTTATACTGGGGAGCCTATTAATAAATATACTGGGGCCATATTACCTACCTATACTGGGGAGATTATTACCTAATAATAAATATATACTGGGGGCCATTTTACTTATCTATACTGGGGAGCCTACTAGCTATTAATAAATACTGTATACACTGAGGCCATATTACCTATTAATATATACTGGGGCCATATTACCTATTAATATATACTGGGGGCCATTTCACCTACCCATACTGGGGAGCCTATTAATAAATATACTGGAGCCATATTACCTTCCTTTACTGGGGAGATTATTACCTAATAATAAATATATACTGGGGGCCATTTTACTTTATCTATACTGGGGAGCCTATTAATAAATATACTGGGGCCATATTACCTGCCTATATATACTGGGGGCCATAATAAATGCCTAGCTATATACTGGGGGCCCTATTATCTATCTATCAATCTATACTGGGGGCCCCATTACCTATCTATCTATACTGGGGGATCCTATTATTTACACATTTACCTACGAGTGGACATATAACCTATATATCTACCTTCTGAGAGGCGGGGCTATAAACCTACCTAATGGGGACTTATAAAGGAACGATGGGTGACTCCCCATCCCCCCACAGCAGACACCTGAATTTTCTATCATACTCCCAGTAGGTAGTATATATATGCTGGAAAAGTGAGGATTCTAAAATGTTTGTGTGGTAAATTCTGCAGAGGAGTTGTGGCCGGGAGAAGTCATTATGGTGGTCTGGGCTGGATGGAGAAGAAAAGGGAAAGTGAACGACTCCGATCAGAAAAGACGTCTCCTGTGAGTCACTAAATGTAACTGCAGTGTAATCACATATTTCTACAGAGCCCACATAGAACTAGTATCTACCACTATATGGTCCCTGTATGGCGGTAATATATGTCTTCAGAGCCTCTGTGTACAGCTGATAGTCACATGTGGGGTTCGCGTTTAGCTATGGTCTGGCAGTATTATTTGATCCTTAAGTAGTAATGGTTTTGGGTCTTGGTTTTGTAGAAGTGTTTTTTAGTAACAATCATTCATCTGGTATATTTGCTCCATGTATCGGTGGATTATTTGGTGAATGTTATTTGGAGGTATTGCACTGTCATATGGAGGTGAGCACTTTTGAAATTTGTCATTGCTGATTTTCATTGTGCAGTGACTGCTCAGGAGATGGACGGGATCTATGTGGAATACCCATAAAATTAGTGACAGGAACAGAAGTTTTTTTTCCTCTGTAAAAATATATGCTGCAGTTCACAATGAGGCGTGAAAAATGTTATGTGACCCCAGCACTACCGAGCAAAACAGAGGGCCCATGACCCTAGCAACGCCCCTGGCTAAGCTGCTGAGCTGTGTCAGGCGGCTCCTCTCCTCAGCGCTGTGATTAGACTGATCCCGGCAGAGCTCATCATGTTCTGCAGACGCTGAAGGGAATCTAGAGGGACGGTCGCTCTGCACACAGGTGGGGCAGAGTACGGGCGGCTCAGGGTTGTGAGCTGTTATAGTTTGCTGATGGTCAGTAATGGGGCGAGTTCTGTGCAGGGTTGTTGTCATTCCTGTTCTGCTCCTTAATTCAATCAACTCGGCCTTGTCACAGCAAAGTGGGGTCACCCTGGAGATGAAGCGCTGCTATACTGGGGGCAGGACACAGGGAGCTGGGATCTGAGTGAGCCTACTGCTAGCACCACAACAGCAGTGTTCATGCTGGTCTTTCTCTAGCCCACCTGGCCCTTACAGTCACATGGACCTCCAGATCCTGTCAGGGGTCCCCACAGTCAGATGACCCTCATAGTCAGCTCCAGATCCTATTCTGCTCAAGATCCTCTCAGGGACCCCCATAGTTAGATGGCCACGTCATCAGCTCCAGAACCTCTCAGGGGCCCCCACAGTCAGGTGGTCTTTATAGACTCCTCCAGATTCTCTCTTTGGCCCCTGCAGTCAGATGGCTGTCATAGTCCAGTCTGAATCCTCTCAATGGTCCAGGGTTAGCACCATCATGCTCACTAAGAATAGAACAGGTTGATACATACAGTCCTCCCATATGGTCTAGCGGTTAGGATTCCTGGTTTTCACCCAGGCGGCCCGGGTTCGACTCCCGGTATGGGAAGCAAGTTTTTACAATCTGAGATTTTGAGCAAACACTGAGGCCGGGATCAAATGTTGCCTTTTTTGTTACATTTTCTACACTGCATTTGGAAGAGCAATTGCCTCCCTCATGGCCGTTCACTACCCCCATCTGCCCATTGCCCTGCAGCTAGGGTGGCTTAGGCACCACGGAGAGACCTTAGAGTTAGGGACCCGCCTGATGAGGCTACGTTGCATACACAATTTGATTAAAGTGAGCACTAAAGACCTCTATTCTATAACTGTGCAAAGCATAGCAGCAATGCATTACAAATGTTCCATAAGTTCAGTGTCTGTATACAGGGATTTAGTGGCGGCTGCTTTAATTTTTTGGTTTTTTGGGAGATTTGCTTTTTGCAGCCACCACAGCGTCTAGACCGGCTGCAATGGAGATAGAAACATGGGTAGATTTTAAGCCCTCACGGGCAGTTGTTACCAGTTGTTAGTCACTTATTGTCACTTTGTAATTGTTTGACCAATGTTATTTATGTACCCGCCTGAAATGTACAGCGCCCTGGAATCAAGGGCGCTCCAAAATAAATGATAATAATAATAATAATGGGGGGTGGTAGGAGAAGAGACTGACTTGAATCCTCAGTTTCCATAATGTCCTGACTACATAAGCTGCAATACCAGACACCACCATAGACAAAAGGGGCGCTGCTTCTTGGAAAAAATAACAGATTTTTTTTTTTTTTTTTTTTTTATACTTAGTACTAAAGGGGATTGAAAACTGTAAATATTTATATTGAAATATAAACTTATAGACATAGACTTATGTGGTAACTGTGAAGTTTAGTAGAATAGCGCCATCTGCACCTGTGGTGTACAAGCCAAACAAAACCTACGACCCGTCCCTGGGTGGGCTTGAACCACCAACCTTTCGGTTAACAGCCGAACGCGCTAACCGATTGCGCCACAGAGACTGCGGTGCGGAGCTGCTCCTTCCTCCAAAGCCTCACTCAAGCTGATGGTGTATTTCTCTGTGAACTTCTAAACAACGAGGGGGAGTGGGGGAAGGGGACACCTCCTCCTGCAGCCGACAGAAGGCTGTGCTGCTGAGCTGTGTCAGGCGGCTCCTGTCCTCAGCGCTGTGATTAGACTGATCCCGGCTGAGGGCGGCAGAGCTCATCATGTTCTGCAGACGCTGAAGGGAATCTAGAGGGACGGTCGCTCTGCACACAGGTCGGGCAGAGTACGGGCGGCTCGGGGCTGTGAGCTGTTATATTTTGCTGATGGTCAGTAAAGGGGAAAAGCAATACTATGCTCAGGGGTTTATTGTCAGCTTCCACAGGGGGCCCCCTATCTTACTGTTATACCAAGGAATGACTGTAATTAAAATTGCAGAACAGTGCACAAGTGACCACATACAGGTTCCCTAAGGGGCCAAACAGTAGAAGTACTCTGGGGGGGGTGTAGGCACTTGCTCACCTCCAACATCACGTTGGACAGTCCTAAGTCTGTCAGCTCACTGGATCGCTGTCCTGTCACAGGACCAGGGCCGGACTGGGAATAAAAATCAGCCCTGGCACTAAGCCCCCACCAGCCCACATACAATATCCACTTAAAAAATGTCCCTTGTTCTCGCACCTCGCCACTGTCTAAAATAAACTACACTATAAAGGTGCTTTCACATGGAGCATTTTTGGTGCATTTTTGTGCAGAAAGGCAAAGTAGTTAATGCTGTACATTTCTGCACAAAAAACGCTCCATGTGAGAGCCCCCTACACACAAGCAAGAAAGAAACAGTGGTGCAGAGAAACCCCTCATCACAGAGTCAGGTGTGCACTTGCTTTACAATCAGGGACAAGCCCACACTGACACTACATAAGCACCAGCATAACCTACAACCAATCACATCCCCAGTAGTCAGGTCACCATCACATGAATACAGCACTGATTCAACACAGAAGTAAAATGACCCCTGACAGCAGGGACTCACAGGTGACGTCATCTCTGATGGGAGTTGATCTCTGTTCCTTTTCTTCTCCATCTGCTCAGACCTCCATGATGTCTTCCCTGATGAGTCGGTCCTTCCCATTTTTTCTCCGTCCAGTACAGCATGCAATGTCTTCTTCTCCCGATCATTACTCGTCCCTGTAGAATTTACCACAAATACATCTTAGACTCCTCTCTTTTCCAGCACTTTCCTATCAATTCCCCTGTACAAGCTCCCTATCCATAGAGCCCCAAATAGTAATAGTGCCCCTTTTGGTGCCCTACACAGTAATTGTACCCCAAACAGTGTATGTTAGACCCTAAAAATTAGAAATTAATAAAAATCATATAAGTGGCATGTAAATAGGTAGACCCCCATTATATAGATATTCAAGCCCCCCTATTAGGCAGGTAAGTATATAGACCTCCTAAAGCAGGTAGCTGGGGCTGTCCCAGGTAATTAGCCAGGTAGGGCCAGTAATTACCCAGGCAGGGCCAGTAATTAGGCAGGTAGGGCCAGTTCTTAGGCACGCAGGGCCAGTTGTTAGGCAGGCAGGGCTAAGGCAGGCAGGGCCAGTAATTAGGCAGGCAGAGCTAGATCTTAGGCAGGTAGGGCCAGTTCTTAGGCAGGCAGGGCTAGTCCTTAGGCAGGTAGGGCTAGTTCTTAGGCAGGCAGGCAGGGATAGTTCTTAGGCAGGCAAGGCTATCTTAGGCAGGCAGGGCCAGTAATTAGGCAGGCATGGCTATCTTAGGCAGGTAGAGCTAGTTCTTAGGCAGGCAGGGCTAGTTCTTAGGCAGGCAGGGCTGTCTTAGGCAGGTAGGGCTAGTTCTAAGGCAGGTAGGGCCAGTTCTTAGGAAGGCAGGGCCAGTTCTTCAGCAGGCAGGGCCAGGTCTTAGGAAGGCAGGGGCAGTTCTTCAGCAGGCAGGGCCAGGTCTTAGGAAGGCAGGGGCAGTTCTTGGCAGGGCAGTTGCCATATTAATAATGGCTGTGCGGCCAGTTCTTCCGCAGGCGGGGCAGTTCACTAAGGCAGGCAGGGGGCATGTTCTAATGGCAGGTAGGCTAGTCTTAGGCATTGGGATAGTTCTGAGGCCAGGCAGGGCTATGTTTCTCGATGCTGCGAGGCAGGGCTAGTTCTAGCATGGCATGGGCGTGCCGGCATGCAAGGGCCAGTTCGCAGCAGCAGGGCCTAGTTCCGCAGGCGGTCAGGTGCTAGTTCGCATCGGGCCCCAGGCGGGGTAGTTCTCAAGGGCAGGCAGGGTTAGTTCCTAGGCCAGCAGGGCAAATCTTAATTCAGTAGGGCTACTTAGGCAGGCAGTGGCTATTAGGAAGGTAGGGCATCTAGGCAGTCAGGCATCTAGAGCAGGCAGGTCTATCTAGGCTAGTAGGGCTTCTTCAGGCAGCAGGTCGCTACTAGGTAGTGGTATCTTAGCAGGTAGGGCTATCCTAGATTAGGGCTTGGCAGGTGGGCTATCTAGGCAGGCCAGCTATCTTAGGTGGTTATGGGGCTTTCTTAGGCAGGCAGGGCTATCTTAAGGTAGGGGCTCTCTTAGCAGTAGGGCTATCTACTAGAGGGCTTAGGCAGTAGGGCTATCTAGGCATGGAGGGTTCTTGGAGGCTCAAATCAAAGGTCGGAGATCTTTAGTCAGGTAGGGTCATCTTAGGTAGGCTAGATGCTTCTTAGGTAGGCAGGGCTATCTAGGCAGGCAGGGCCTATTCTTGAGGAGGACTATCTTAGGGCCCAGTCAGGGGTCTATTTAGGCAGCGAGATCTATCTTTGGTAGTAGGGCTATCTTGCAATGCCAGCTATCTTAGGTAGGGCTATCTTAGGCAGGCAGGGCTATCTTAGGCAGGTAGGGCTATCTTAGGCAGGTAGGGCTACCTTACGCAGGCAGTGCTATCTTAGGTAGGCAAGGCTATCCTAGGCAGGCAGGGCTATCTTAGGCAGGCAGGGCTATCTTAGGCAGGTAATGCTATCTTAGGCAGGCAGAGCTATCTTAGGCAGGGAGGGCTATCTTAGGTAGGTAGGGCTATCTTAGGCAGACAGGCTAGGTCTGAGGCAGGCAGGGCTATCTTAGGTAGGGCCAGTAATTAGTTAAAAAAAATAAATAAATAATAATCATACTTACCTGGTTCCCCTCCTCTTCTCCTGCTCCGGTGCGGCCGCTCTCACCCAAGTGCGGGCCGTTCAGCAGGCGCGCAATGACATCATCACATTTCGCACCTGCTGCACGGCCTCCTGGGAGCTGAACGGCCAGGATCAGAAAGTCCCTGCTGTTCTGCCTCGACCGCTGCCTGCGTCGCGCGGTACAGACGGCGGTCGTGATGGCTGTATGGCTGGGTCTGTGACCCTGCCATACAGCCGTGTGGCGAGAGGGGCCTGTCGGCCTCCTGGCACAGGGGTCCGGTCGCATATGCGACTGTTGCGGCCCCTGTACAGGTGCCATGCGCCGGCACTCGGGGCCCGTCGGGGAGGAAACACCGGCCCCACTCAGCGGGTTCTCCGAGCCGGCGCTGCGGGCCGGACCCCAGCGGCCCACCGGGCAAATGCCCCGTTTTCCCTATGGGCAGTTCGGGCCTGCATAGGAAGGATTAGGGCACAACAATGTGTCACTCAGACCACAGGGTAGATTTATAAACTGACCTCAGTCAGCTTCATTCATCAAGCAGGTCAGCCTACAAAATGTATTCTAGAACGTCTGGTCACTGACTCAACAGCCAGAACCCTCGCTGTGATCTGAGTGAGCCTACTGCCCGCACCACAACAGCAGTGTGCAGGCCGGGCTTTCTCTAGCCCACCTGGCACTTTCAGTCAGGTGGCCCTCATAGTCTGCTCCAGATCCTCTCAGGAGTCACCACAGTCAGATGACTCTCATAGTCTGCTCCAAATCCTCTCAGGAACCTCTATAGTCAGATGTCCATCATAATCACTCCAGATCCTCTCTGGAGTCACCACCGACAGACGACCCTCCTAGTCTTCTCCAGAACCTCTCAGGGGCCCCCACAGTCAGGTGGTCTTTATAGGCTCCTCCAGATTCTCTCTTTGGCCCCTGCAGTTAGATGGCTGTCATAATCCAGTCTGAATCCTCTCAATGGTCCAGGATTATTAGCATCAGCCTCCCTAAGAACAGAATGGAAGAGGACAGACACATCTCCCATATGGTCTAGCGGTTAGGATTCCTGGTTTTCACCCAGGCGGCCCGGGTTCGACTCCCGGTATGGGAAGCTGAATTTTTTGAATCTTAGATTTTAAAGAAACACTGAGGCCGAGATCACGTTGCCTTTTTGTTACATTTTCCACATTGAATTGTGCATTTGGAAGAGCAATTGCCTCCCTAACGGCCGTTCACTCCCTCCATCTGCCCGTTGCCCTGCATCTAGGGCGTTTTAGGCACCATGGAGAGACCTTAGAGTTAGGGACCCGCCTGATGAGGCTATGTTGCATACACAATTTGATTAAAGTGAGCACTAAAGACCTCTATTCTATAACTGTACAAAGCATAGCAGTAATGCATTAGAAATGTTCCATAAGTTCATTGTCTGTACAGGGATTTAGTGGCGGCTGCTTTAATTTTTGGTTTTTTTGGAGATTTGCTTCTTGCGGCCACACAGAAACAGTGTCTAAACCAGCTGCAATGGAGATAGAAACATGGGGGGCAGTAGGAGAAGAGACTGACTTAAATCCTCAGTTTCCATAATGTCCTGACTACATATGCTGCAATACCAGACACCACCATAGACAAAATGGGGGCAAGATTTTTTTTTTAATACTTAATACTAAAGGTCATTGCAAATGTATGTATTTACTTTGAAATATAGACATAGAAGTATGTGGCAACTGTGAAGATTAGTAGAATAGTGATTCTGCACCTGTGGTGTGCAAGCCAAGCAAAACTTAGGACCCGTCCCTGGGTGGGCTTGAACCACCAACCTTTCGGTTAACAGCCGAACGCGCTAACCGATTGCGCCACAGAGACTGCGGTGCGGAGCTGCTCCTTCCTCCAAAGCCTCACTCAAGCTGACGGTATGTTTCTCTGTGACCTTCTGAACAATGGGGGGGGAAGGAGAGGGGACCTCCTCCTGCAGCCGACAGGAGGCTGCGCTGCTGAGCTGTGTCAGGCGGCTCCTGTCCTCAGCGCTGTGATTAGACTGATCCCGGCTGAGGGCGGCAGAGCTCATCATGTTCTGCAGACGCTGAAGGGAATCTAGAGGGACGGTCGCTCTGCACACAGCTCGGGCAGAGTACGGGCGGCTCGGGGCTGTGAGCTGTTATATTTTGCTGACAGTCAGTAAAGGGGAGAATCAATAATATTCCCAGAGGTTTATTTTCAGTATCCACAGGGGGCCCCAGGTCGCCATCTTACTGCCCCTGTTATACCAAGGTGTGACTGTAATTAGTATTGCAGAACAGTGCACAAGTGATCACATACAGGTAGCCTAAGGAGCCAAACAATAGAAGTACCCTGGGGGGTGTAGGCACTCCTCCAACATCACATTGGGTCTGATCTGAGTGAGCCTACTGCTAGCACCACAACAGCAGTGTTCATGCCAGCCTGTCTCTAGCCCACCTGGCACTTACAGTCACATGGACCTCATAGTTTGCTCCAGATGCTCTCAGGGGTCACCAAAGTCAGATGACCCTCATAGTCTGCTCCAGTTCCTCTCAGGGACTCCATAGTTATATGGCCCTCATAGTCTGCTCCAGCTCCTATCAGGGCCTGCCATAGTCATATTCTGCTCCAGATCCTCTCAGGAGTCAACACAGTCAATTGACCCTCATAGTCTGCTCCAGATCCTATTCTGTGCCAGATCCTCTCAGGGACCGGTACAGTTAGAAGGCCATCATAGTTAGCTCCAAATGCTTTCAGGGGCCTCCATAGTCATAATCTGCTCCAGATCCTCTCAGGGGCTCCCATAGTTAGATGGCCACCATCATCAGCTCGAGATGCTCTCAGGGGCCTTCACAGTCAGGTGGTCTTTATATAAACAGATATACACCGGCACACCAATTCTATGCGAAAGTACTAGTGAATTTATTTACAATAGATATAGTATTATGCCAAAAATTGCTCCATTTTCATATGGTGGAGTAGATTACTGCAAAAATTTAAAAATAATGTAGAAGCAAGGTGAGTTGCAGATGTCCATGTGATGTTTCAGACAAGATGCCTTTGTCAAACAACATCTAAAATGAAGCATACCATATGTAAGTGCATAATACAAAAATAGTGAAATACACAGAAGGAAAGGAAAAAGGGAGACGAGAGGAAAAGGGGGGACAATGAAATAGGAATGGGGAGAAACTGAAGCAGATGCAGAGCTAGTAAAATAGTAAAAAAATGGAAAAGAGAGGTAGGAGAATAAAATGGAAGCAAGAGACTATAGGTTAAATGAAGAGGTAGAGTAGGATGTAGAACATGGATAAATATACCTGTATACAATTTGAACGAGGGGATAGAAATATATGTGAGGCTGCAATATATGGAGCTGAATCTGGAGAATAAGAAGAAATAAAGTGTAAGTAGTCAAAAATAAAGTTAAAAGATAAAAGGGACGAGGGGTGTGAGCTGTTACCTGGGAGACAATGAATGTCAGTGGCCAGCGCTGAATAATGAGGCTATGGGAAAGTAAAATACCTTATATACTTGAGTATAAGCCAACCCGAGTATAAGCCGAGGCACCTACTTTTGCCACAAAAAAATGGGACAGCTTATTGACTCGAGTATAAGCCTGGGGTGGAAAATGCAGCGGCTAATGGTACATTTCAAAAATAAAAATGAATACCAATAAAATTACATAGGCAGTTTAATGTCCCCCATAGGCAGGTATAGGCAGTTTAATGTCCCCCATAGACCGATATAGGCAGTTTAATGTCCCTCATAGGCAGGTATAAGCAGTTTAATGTCCCCCATAGACCAAGATAGGCAGGTATAGGCAGTTTAATGTACCCCATAGACCAATATAGGCAGGTATAGGCAGTGTAATGTCCCTCATAGGCAGATATAGGCAAGTATAGGCAGTTTAATGTCCCCCATAGACAAATATAGGCAGGTGTAGGCAGTGTAATGTCCCTCATAGGCCGATATAGGCAGGTATAGGCAGTTTAATGTCCCCCATAGACTAATATAGGCAGGTATATGTCCCCAAAGGCAGGTTATAGGCAGGTATATGTCCCCCTAGACAGGTATAGGTCTCCATAGGCAGGTTATAGGCAGTTATAGGCAGGTATATGTCCCCCTAGGCTTGTTATAGGCAGGTATATGTCCCCCTAGGCTGGTTATGGGCAGGTATATGTTCCCCTAGGCTGTTTATAGGCAGGTATATGTTCCCCTAGGCTGGTTATAGACAGGTATAGGTTCCCCATATGCAGGTTATAGGCAGGGTTTGAAAAAAAAAATACTTACCTCGCTCCCCGCTGCTCCGCCCCCGGGCGCTCCATTCTGTCTTCCCGGCACAGGCAGGGTGATGTCATCAGACCGCGCACGCAACGTGATGACACACGCTGCCTGTGCCGGAAACTCCAGACAGCCACGAGTCTGCTTGCGGCTGTCCGGAGTCCACTGCGGAGCAGGGAGCGCTCTCTCTCTGCTCCACAGTGGTATCTTCTACTGTCTGCGCTCCCAGAGGAGTCGCATACAGGGGAAGAGATTGCCGACAGCGACGGGCCACGGCAGCTATAGTCAGCTCCAACCCAGGCGGCCCGGGTTCGACTCCTGGTATGGGAAGCTGATGTTTTTGAGTCTTAGATTTTAAAAAAGCACTGAAGCCGAGATCACTCGTTGCATTTTTGTTACATTTTGAACAAACACTGAGGCCGGAATCACAGGGTCTTTTGGTTACATTTTCCACATTGCAATGTGCATTTGGTAGAGCATTTGCCTCCATCATGGCCGTTCACTACCCCCATCTGCCCATTGCCCTGCAGCTAGGTTGGCTTAAGCACCATGGAGAGAACTTGGAGTTAGGAACCCGCTTGATGAGGCTATGTTGTATACTCAATTTGATTAAAGTGAGCACTAAATACCTCTATTATATAACTGTACAAAGCATATCAGTAATGAATTAGAAATGGTCAATAAGTTGAATGTTTGTACATGGTTTTTTTCTCAGATTTTCTCTTTGCAGCCAACACAGTGTTTGCAATGGAAATAGAAGCATGGGGAGTGGTAGGAATGTCTGTGAAGCTGAAGGGGAACTAAAGGACTGGTCGCTCTGCACACAGGTAGGGCAGAGTACGGGCGGCTCGGAGTTGTGAGAGGTTATTTTTTGCTGATGGTCAGTAATGGGGGCGAGTTCTGTGCAGGGTTGTTGTCAGCCCAGTCCTTCTCTTCAGCCTTGTCATAGCAAAGTGGGATCACCCTGGAGAAGAGGTGGAATGGTGGCCCGCGTCAGCCACTATCCCCAGCGCTGCCGTACTGGGCGCTGGGTTTGTTGTGCGAGAAGAGGAGAAACTTTTAGTCATTTTCCAATCTGCTGGCATCCTGCAAGCTTTAGATGGTTCCAGGATTGAGTAAATGCAGGGCCCTGGTGCTAATCATGACTGCAGGGTCTGTGGGTACTATAGGGACTAGGCAAGAAGCAATAATATGGCAATGCCCAGGGATTTATTGTCAGCATCCACACAGGGCTCCAGGTCGCCATCTTACTGCCTCTGTTATCAGGCTCGGACAGGCCTACCGGGAGTTGGTTGAAAACCCTGGTGGGTCCTGAGCTCCTGTGGGCCCTGGACCTGAGCCCCAGCTGTGGCATCCTGCCTGAGAACTCCCAGGCCCTGTGTCCCAGGTGTTCAGAGGCAAAGCTTGGAAATCGAGATCTAATGTCCTCAATCCCCGGGACTGTGTGGCCATAGGGGAGCGGAGTGGAGTGATGCGGGCACTCTCTTTCGCTATTCTCCTATGAGTCCCTTATTTTAGGGGTTATTCTGCTTCTATATTGGATCAATGCTGTAGTCACTGTCATGTGTTGCGATCTGAGCTGGTGTCTGACAAACATGTGTACATGAAAAATACTTTGAGATTCTCAGTTCACATGTTTTTGATCAAAAAATGTTTAAGCCACCCACGAACTTACAACGTGATCTCAGATCGGGTGGTCCTACGCTATCTTTACCTCTCAATAGAGCCAAATTCAGGCCTCTCACTGGGTCAACCGACCTCCATTATCCGGAGAGAAAGAAATAAAAAAACACCAACCTTGCAAGCTGCACTCATATAACAGCCTGTGAAAGTGGGCGGGGGTGCAGGAAACCAAAATGGAGGCATCTCTTCCTCCCTATATAGATTAAAAGCAATATATGCCAAAAACAACGTATAGTTCTGCACAAAAAAATTTCTAAAAAAAACACACAATGTGAACCGGGGTCCCACTGGAAGGGGTGGGCATAAAAATATATATACCAGCACCCCAAATTACCAGGGCAACCATGCAAAAAGGGGCATAATTACATGAAACCCCTAAAAAAGATTTATGTATCTATCATACATGAAAAAAACTTTGGATTCCAGTTCACATTTTTTTGATAAAAAGATTTTTTTTTTTTTTTTTCTGTTGATAGATAGCATAAATGCTTCTTTAGGGATTTCCTGTAATGTTTGCCCTTTTTGCAGTGGTGGCCGCTGGTAATGGGTTGGGTGTATTAGATATATGCCGCAACCTGCCAGTGGCACCCAGGTTCCATTGTTTTTTTTTCAGAAATGTTTTTTTTGCAGAATATACGTTGATTTGGCTATATTGCTTTTAATCTATATAGGGAGGAAGAAAATGCCTCCTTTTGGTTTCCCTGCACCCCCACACTTTCACAGGCTGTTATATGAGTGCAGCTTGCAGGTTGGTGTTTTTTTTTTTTCTTTCTCCCCCGGAAATGGAGGTCGGTTGACCCGTGGAGGCTTAAATTTTTTTGTCTTTGAGGGTAAAGTAGCGTTGGACCCCTGACTGGGGATCACGTTGTAAGTTCGTGGGTGGCTTAAGATTTTTTATAAAAAACGTGTGCACAAAGAATCTAAAAGGGGTTTTTTTTATGATGATAGTAGCTTAAATGCTTTTTAGGTTTTTCCTGAAATGTTTGACAAACATGTGGTCTCTATATGGCAGAGTTCTAGGTTATAACTGAGCTGGTTATAGCTAGGGGCTTGAAGCCTGAAACACGTACATTTTTGCAATACATAAAATATATTGCGTTAAATGCAAAAATGTATCCCTGCTGTTTCTATGGGCTTTTCAATGTGTAAAACGGATCAAGAATTGACATGTCAAATAAGTAGACTGAACGACAATACGTTTTTTACATTGATTTCAATGTAAATCACACTTGAACATGGTTAAATATATTTTGGGGTCCATTTCTCGGTACATAAACCGCACCCAGAAACGTATTTATCAAATGCCGTGTGAGCATACCCTAAGGGTTAGTCTACAGTTGCCCCCTGTGAATGGGACTTATCATTCTGGTCAGAAAAGGAACCCCGATTTTTCAGGTGCTTTTATGAAAACCAATCTCGGAAAAAACCCCCCGGCTTTTCTCTTCAATGACAGGGCCCAAGGCAGTGTGGACGGGGGGTCGGGGGCCCACAGGGGAATTGATCTTGGGGGCCCACCCTATGTACATGAAAATATTACCGGCCTTTTCGACATAAATGCGCCCCCTTTTAAACTTATCAGTGTTCAAAAAAAGAAAAATATTGTGTAGTACACTATACCAAGGGAGTCATAGATCTGTCTATCTCACATATCTATCTCACACATATGTCAGTCTAACATATAGACACAGGGCTAAGTAGCTCCATCCATATCCCACCCCACTGGCCCACATACAATATCCCCCTCCACCCACATACAATATCCCCTCATGTTTCCTTGTCACGCACCTCACCACCTTCTAAAATAAACACCAAGCAAGAAAGTATAAAGTCTAACTCTAATCACAGGGTCAGGTGTTCCTCACTTTTACAATCAGGGGACACATGTATGCTGGCTTTATACCCGCGCTGATTAAACCTACAACACCCCCTATAGCGACACATGGAGGTCAAGACAACCAGCTCAGGTGTAACTCAATACCACCATATGGAGACTACATATAGTCAGACACCAGCTCAGGTATAAACTACATCGCCACCATATAGAGACCTAATAGAGGGTCAGACACCAGCTCAGTATAACCTACAACACCACCTTATTCAGACCAATAGTGGGTCAGACACCAAGCCTCGGTATAACCTACACCCCACCATATAAGAGGTCAGACACAGCCTCAGGTGTAACTACAACACCGCCATATAGAGATCACATAGAGGTCAGACACAGTCAGGTATAACCTACAAACTGCCATATAGAGACCACACAGAGAATCAGGGACAACAGCTCAGGTATAACCTAAACGACGGCATTAGAGACCACATAGAGCTCAGACACAGTCAGGTTATAACCTAAAAACCACCGCCATTAGAGACCACATAGAGGTCTGGGACACCAGCTCAGGTCACATCACATTACAGTGAATTTGAGAGCAGATCCAATATAGAAGCAAAATAACCCCTGATATAAGGACTCACAGGAGGAATCTTTCTGTATGAGTCGTTCTCTTCTCTCATGAGTCGTTCTTATTCCCTTTTCTTCTGCATCCTTTTCACACCGCCATGATGACTTGTCCCGACCACCACTCATCCCTGCAGAAATTACACACAAAAATCCTCAATTTTCCTCTTCACCTATTCCCACCTCTGTACAAACTTCTTAGGGGTGGGAGAGCAGGTACAAGCCAAAACTTAGAGATCTGGTATCCTAGGGTTGGAGGGTGGGAAGAGAACTAACCCCCTGGAGATAATGCTACAACTCTGGGCTACTCCCCTCTCAATTTATACCAGGTAGGTAGACAAGACCCTACGGTAGGTAGGCAAATGGCAAGGCCCCATGTAACTAGATTGGCCTTTTAGGATAGGTAGACTCCCGCTGGATAGTTGGTTTGTTTTTAGGGGGGGTCCGGCCCAGTTTGGTTGGTGGCTACCTAGCCACGGGTGGGTAGGTAAATAGCCCCCCAGCTAGATATGCAGGCCCTAGTTAGGCAAGTTAATAGGCTACAGGTAGGTTGGTGGAACCCAGTTAGGTAGCTAGGTGTTGGTGAATCCCAGTTAGTTAGGCTGTAGGTAGGTGGTTGCCCGCAGTTAGGTAACCTGTAGGTAGTTAGGACCCACTTTATATAAGCTGCAAACAGTTAGGGACTCCCTTTAGTTAGTATACAGGCAGTTAGGGCCTCCCTTTAGGTAGTATACAGGCAGTTATGGGCCCCTTCAGCTAGTGTGCAGGATGTCAGGGCCCCCTTTAGCTAGTGTGCAGGATGTCAGGGCCCCCTTTAGCTAGTGTGCAGGAAGTCAGGGCCCCATCAGCTAGTGTGAAGGACGTCAGGGCCCCCGTTAGCTAGTCAGAAGGACGTCAGGGCCCCCTTTAGATAGTGTGCAGGAAGTCAGGGCCCTTCGCTTGTGTGAAGGCGTCAGGGCCCCCTCTTTAGGTAGTTGAAGGCGTCAGGGCCCCTGTAAGCTAGTGTGAAGGACGTCAGGGCCCCCTTAGCTAGTGTGAGGTCGTCAGGGCCCCTTTAGCTAGTGTGAGGACGTCGGGCCCCCTTTAGTTTTCAGGTAGTCGGGACCCTTGAGTTTTTAACGTAGTCAGGGACCCCCTTTAGTTTTAGGCAGTCAGGGCCCCCTATATGTAGTCAGGGCCCCACTTTAGGTAGTCAGGGCCCCTTTATGTTTATGTAGTCAGGGCTCATTTTAGGCAGTCAGGGCCCCCTTTATGTTTAGGTAGTCAGGGCCTCCCTTAGGCTGTCAGGTCCCCCTTAGGCTGTCAGGGCCCCCTGTAGGTTGCCAGGGCCCAACTGTAGGTAGTCAAGGCCCCCCTGTAGGTAGTCAGGGCCTCCTTAGATTGCCAGGGCCCCCCTTAGATTTCCAGGGCCCTCCTGTAGGTAGTAATGGCCCTCTTGGGTAGTCGGGGACCCCATTAGGTAGTTGTTAAAAAAAAAAAAAAACATCCACTTACCTTTCTCCCACTCCTGGCCACTCCCGGACGCTCCCGCCAGCTTCTATTGCCGCCCTGCATAGGCGGCGCGGTGATGTGACGTCACCGCGCACCCCACGATCACCAGTAGGGCCGGCGCCTGGCAGGATGAAGGCCTAACGCCTTCAGCTGCCAGGGGATTCAGCGGAGCGCAAACTCTAGCGGCGCTGTGCTCGACTGACAATGCGCAGCCCGGGAGTCGGGGACATTAGTCCCTGACTCCCAGACCGGTCTCTGAGCGCTCGGGACACAGGCCCGGGCGTTCAGTGACCGGATGCGGCGGCCGGGCCCGGGGATGCGGCGGCACTGCCTCCGGGCCCCACAGCAGTTCGGGGCCCACCGCGGGATTCACCGATCCCCCGGCGTCCCAGTCCGAGCCTGGCCCAAGGGCCGGAATCACCCACTGCTACAACTTTCAGATCCAAATCTGGGAGATTATCTCACCTCTTCACAGATTTATTATCTTAACAGGAAAGAGGGGTTTTTTCCAAAAACGGCCGGCCTATACTTGTAGGAAACCCCAAGACACTGGAAATTCCAAAATCATGATTTTCTGAAAGCCAACTGAAATCCAAACTTTAAAAAAAGGTAAGAAAAAGTTCAAGAGTCCCTGTAAGACTCACAGGTACAGAGAGAAGTGATGAGAGTGGAGCATCAAACCTCGGGCAAAGGTATGAGAGTCCTTGTAAAAGTCACAGGTGCAGAGAGAAATGACGGGAAGGGAGAATCAGACCTCGGACAAAGGTATGAGAGTCCCTGTAAGAGTCACAGGTGCAGAGAGAAGTGACGGGAGCATCAAACCTCGGACAAAGGTATGAGAGTTCTTGTAAGAGTCACAGGTGCAGAGAGAAGTGACGGGAGGAGAGCATCAAACCTCGGACAATGGTATAAGAGTTCTTGTAAAAATCACAGGTTTTGGGAAATTTTCTATTTTTCTATGAATACTTCAATGAAATATCTGAAGGACACTATTTAACCACCAATAGTGATGTAAATCTGGTGGAAATCTTCATCATAGAAAAAAAATTTTGTCTCAAGTATTCAAAGAAAGGGAATGCTTGTTCCCCTCAGAAACAGCTCCCCACCCTGTCCATGGTGGTGCTGTCTTCCTCAGCCCCTAACTAACCCACCCTGGTCACAAGGACATCTCTCCCTATGTCCTCTTAGGTTTCTTCACACATTCAAAACTCTCTGATAAACCTCCTTGTGTTCCATTAAATTGTCCCCAGTTTGTAAGAGATAGGAAATGAAACACAACGAAGACAAATGGCGCTAACACAGCTCTTTTAGAAGTAACAAGTAACATCTCTTACTGAGGCCTCACTGTTGAAGAGCAATACTATGCACAGGAGTGAAGGTGCGATCGGCAGAGCAGTCATTTATACAAAAGACTCTTAGAAAACTTCCTCCGGATTCTCCAGATCTAGAGGATCATTTTCTCCAGACACCAGAGGGAGAAGCAGGAAAGCGCTCTCCTCTCTATATTCATCATCATGGCTGGATTCCTTCTTACACTGTGTATATCCGGAGGTCAGCAGACACACGGCTGAATGTTCACATCATGTGGAGATTATGAAGGAGATTTCTGGGTATTAGGATGTATGTGTGCCTGTATGTGCACCTTTGCTGGTATTACTTTTATAGGAGTTTCACTTGGGTAGTGAATGGCATAAACTTAGCACTGTGCATATGCGGGAAGGGTTCATGGGTTTCAATCTGGTAGTAAAAATTACAATCCAAAAAAATAAACCAAGTCACATACCCTTTTCCCGGGATGTTCTCGCCACCCCTCCCCTGGTTTCTATCGGGGTATAGACCATAAAACTGTATAAAAGGGGAAAGAAGGAAATTTATAGAAGAATTAATTCCCTCTGTCTCCATTCTCTTGTATCTATTCCTCGCTTTGGGTCAAAAAACTGCATTGAAAAATGTAACAAAAGATGTGTGAATCCTGCTTCCTCCATCTTGGAACCTGGAACCTGAAGTTTGGAACCTTTACTTCCCCGGAAGGGGGGACTTCCTTCAGTTGCCCTTAACCTATGAATTTCCAGGATGGCCCTTCCCATTGTAAAATGTTATCCTGTCTGCTGTCCGGATGTCTTAGCATTCACCCCAGAACTCTTATTATGCTCCTGCAGAATGTAGATATCAACCTCCTGATCACATTTCCCTGCCGGACTCGTCTTACTGGCCTTATCTATCCCCTATAGATGGCTTAAATGGCCGTGCTGCTACAGGTCACAACTGACCCTCCAGCGAGTAATATTAGACTTTTGTCATCTTATTATCCAGCCCAGATCTTGACTCTGTGACTTTTCACCAGTCTGGTATAGGATGAGGTCAATGAAGCAACACCTCTGTGTCTCCAAATAATGATCTTTTGAATGCTTGGACCGGCAGAAGATCTCCAAGTCTTCACTTTTAATATTCTGCATGTGATAGGAAAAAAACAATTTTCCCCCCATCGCTGAAATTTAAAAGGCCATAGGAACAGCATCTCCCTTTCCCCCCTTGTTCCGCTTGGTGAAGGACATCTGTTGCCTGGATCTATGACATCATTCCTCTTGCAGATCTTCTTGGAACTTGTAGATAGAATTTCCTTCTTGATATTTGTATTTCCCTCCATTGATTTGCCCAGGAGTTGACCAAATAATCTTTGTGCCTGAAACTTTGCAGGACACAGTCTCACAGTTCCCTGATACTTTATTGAAAAAAAAGTGAGGCAGGAATTGTTTGGAAACACAATAAGTAATTTCTGGCTAGAATGCTATAAGGCTGAAACCAATTTGGTGCTTGCCAGACTGGGGGTGGAAAGTAAAGGAGAGGATCCACAGATTTGGGAACCATGGAATGGCCACCAGTTGGCAGCCAGATGCAGAAAGAGTGAGTGGACAGACTATGCACACTGAAGCAGAAGAGGAAGAGACATTGGAGCATGGCTGGAATGTGGATATTGGAGCAATGCTAGAGCAGGAATATCGGAGTTAAGCTAAAATGTGACTATATTTACTATGTTGCCATAGGCAAACTTAAACTCTATCAGTTCTCAATCTATAAAGCACTAAAACTTAACTTTTATTATGAATCACACTTAACCTCGATGCACACTATTTAAAAACCTGATTTCTAACCTCTTGTAATGCTAGTCAGAAATATGACTATTGAGCCAAATTATAGCGAGTTATTTCTACTTTTATATCAAATATATGTAATTAGCCCTGATGGTACAAAGTGTCATCTTTGCTGTGGTTTTAAATTTTCTAGATGTCTGCTTGCTTCTTGAGTCCAAAGGTACAAGCCTGTTTACACTTCTATTTACTGAATACAAATGGGGGTTTACCTTTCATTGTCTTAGTTCGGGTTTCTGTGTGCTTCTGGTATTTTATATAAGAGTGGTTTTGTTTTATGGTCCCTTTAACTTCAAAAAGATACAAAGACAATAACACTTCATTATTTTAGCTGACAAAGCATTAGTCTGTTGCCATTTTGTAGACGTGAATATAAAATCCCTTAATCACCATTTATTAAAAACCCGTTTTTCCTGGATTGGGAGACGTCCTACACAGGATGCTGGCTCCTGAGAGATTCCAAATCCGGGCCCATTTTTTTACTTTTTCCATGGCGGAATAAAAAAGGGTTTCGATATGTCACTCACGGTGAACTGATAACGTTTTTGTAAATACTTATTTCTCTCCATACACTTTCCCCAACGTCTACCATTTTCTGGAACATTTTTTTTATAAAACAACTTGTTTTAATTTAACTACTAAAAAACTTTTTATAATCCTTTTTAGGTTAAAATCTTCTATAAAGCTTATTCCGAACTTGGTAAAATATAATTAAAAAACTTGGCAAAACACCTCTCAAATTTTCCCCTTTCTAATTGTGAAGGGTAACTCCTTTTCTATTTCAATCTCTGGGGCACCACCATTGCAGGGAAAAACCCCAAATTTTACATGATTTACAACTCCAAAAAGGAATCCAAAACTTTACTTGGGGAGTATCCCTAATCGATGGGGATGTTAAAGGGGGTGGGCCCCCCACCCCCGCCCCGGGCCCGGGGGCAAAACCCGGGGTTCCCGCACGAGCGGCACCCCCCGCCCGTGGGGGGCCCGGGGGGAGCGCTCCCCGCCGGCCCGACTCCCCCTTTAAACTTACCCCCGCGCCCCCTGTTGGGGTCTCAGCCTTTCCGGGCTCCCCGGGCCCCGACTTTCAAAGGCGCGCCCCGGGGGCCCGGCACTGTAAATTTTAAAAAGGGCCATGTCCCGGGTAATTGGCTATTCCCGGTCACTGCCCCTTTTTAAACCTCCCCCTTCCTGGGCCTTGCGGATTTTTTGGGTGCCATTTCACCTTTTGGGAAACTTTATTTACCCCTTTGCCTGATCCGTTTACCGAAACCATTAGCTTCCTTTTTCCTCGCCCACATTTCTTCCCCGCGCCCTGGGGCCCCTAGCGCCTGCCAGGGACCACAGAACCTGGGCCCGGGCCTTGCCCCCTACCTTCGCCTTTTTCCCGACACGAGCCTGCCGACGATTCTGCCCCACCAAAAACCTGGGGCTTCACCGAAAAGCAAGCCCACGTCGGGGGTAACGACCTGGTAAACTCCCCCCGGGCAGCAATTTCATCCCGCTTTGCGGGGGGCTCGTGAAAACCGGGGACCTACTTAATTTCCGTCCCGGGCTGGCTTACCCCCAATCGCTTGGGGTTGGCCCAGTGATCCACCTCTACTTCCGGGTTCGTGACAGTAAGATCCGGCCTTTGGATCCCCCCAAAAGGTGTTTTTCTCCCGGTCTGAACGCTACCTCACCGCCATTGGGGGCTCAGCATTCACAACAGCCCCGCCAGAAAGCCCAAAACTCAGCCATCCTCCGCCCTTTTTTGCAACAGCCCGGGCCCCTTTTTCAGAAACAACAACCCCCCCCCGGTGGCCCCCGCTGTTTCCCCCGGCTCCGCTCCAACCGTTTTGGTCCACGGCTCCGTCTATCTATGCCAACCAAATTTTTCAAATCCCCCACATTTTAAATTAAGGGGCAACCAATTTCCTACCGAACATCTAAAGGGGGCTTCGGCTCTCCGGGAAACCCCCTGGCTTTGGGCACCCCCCTCTGGGGGGGGGACATCCGGCACAAGCTAACCTGGCTTCTTTCCCACCGATTTTCGGACTTTTTTCCGGGGAACCACCCCCGGGTTTTCGTCTGAAAAACCCGGGCCTTGCTAAATTTTGGCCCCAAAGGGGACTCATTTTAGGCGATTAGCAATATTTTTCCGCACTCTGGCCTCCGAGTTATTTTGGGAATGAAGGGGCGTTGACTGCCACCTTCAAGAAGGGCCTCCCACCCAGCATCAAGGATCCTCTTTTTTTCCCCGGGGATCTCCCGTTTTCCTTGAGCGACCTTATTTTCCCGGCCACTGGGATTGACACCCGTTTCCCCCGGAACCCAGGGGGAAACTTCCCAAAACAGAGCAAGCTAACCCCGACGTCTTCCCCCTCTGGCCCCAAATTTTTTTCAAACCCCTCTTCCCCTTTCGCCACCTGCCCCGAAAGGCCATGGGTTGGTCGGGCCCCACCAGAAACGGAAAATTTTTTTGGGTTCTGTACTGTGGCAGTGCAACCATTTCCCAGATCCTGCCCCACGGCGCCCTAAATTTCCGGGAAACGGGCCACCGGGGAAATATTTGGGAGAGGCGTCCCTGGGTAAGGGGCAAGCCCTCTCCCCCCCGCCAAACCTTTGCCCGTATCGTGGGCACTGGGCCGGGTGCCCATTTCAGGGCTACTCCCTTTCCTAAACCTTCGGGTCTCCCGGGAAATTTCTTGGCGCTGCTCTGGAATCCCACTTTTCCCCACGTGTCCCCAAAACCCCCTACCCACTCTTGGGCCAGGGGAGAGTTTCTAAAAGGCCCTTTTCCCGGTTTTTTCCCGAACTGACCCCGGCCTCCCAAGTAGGGGGCGCAAAAGGAGGGACTTGGGGGTTCTCTACTACCCCTTTCCTCCCCCCAAACCCTCCAAAGTCCCCCCCGTGGCTGCAACCCACGTTTCCCCTTGTTTGGGTTTGGCAGTCGGGGGGGGGAAGCCTGAGGGGGGTTGGGAGGCCCCCGGGCCCCTCGGCGGGTTTGGGGGGCCCTCGCCCGGTCTTACCGCTTCTTCGGGGGATCGCTAAACCCCCGAGGGGTATTTTTCCCCGGGAAACCATACCAACCTTGGGAAACCCTTCTCCAGAAAGCAAGCTGAGACGTTGCCCCCCCCATCGCCCTTCCCTGTCCAAATTAAACCTCCTGCCCGGGACGTCTCCTCCACTGGCGGGGTTTTACCCCCGGGTGGGTACCTGAACCTTGGCTATGTCCACAAATATAAAGGGAGAATCCCAAAGGGGGGTTTTTATTCCGCAATCCTCCCCCCCTCCACTGGGGCCGGGTTCTTTTTCGGGGGTTTAAGAAGGGGGAACCTGCCCCTTTCCCAATAGACTATCGGGCCTTTCAACAAATCACGGTAAAAAACCCCGCTATCCCCTCCTTTTGATCAGGGAACCCTTTTTGATCGTTTTACGTGGTGCCAAGATCTTACTAAACTGGACCTGCGGGGGGTTTTAAATAATCCATACGGATTCAGGGGGGCCAAACGAATGGAAGCCCGCTTTCAAAACCCGGACGGGAAACTTCAAAGCCCTTGGCTCCCCTTCGGGCTCTGAAATTTGCCCCGGCCGTCTTCCAAAATTTCCCCCAAATAAACATTTTTCCCGGGGCCCTTTTCCTGTACCCCCTTGCGGTTGTGTACTTAAACGAAATTCAGGTTTTCCCCCCCCGACCTTTGAATCCCATCAATTTTCACTGGCCAGTCCCAACTCTAAGGGCCCAACCCCGCCTCTTTTCCCCAAAACTTGAAAAGGGGCCAGTTTCTTTCAGAAACCCCTCCCAAATTTCCCTGGGCTACATCATTTCTGAAAAAAGGGCCTACAGAGGGAAAAAACCCCGCGAAAGTTGTCTCCGTCCTACAGCCCCCGCGCCCCGGGGGGTTCTCCAAAGCCATACAAAGTTTCCCGGGGGTTTCGCCAACTATTACAGGCAATTTATACCACATTTTTCCCCGGTGGTGCTCCCATAGTCTTTAACCAAGAAAACGCAAATCCAACTCGGGCCACCAGGGGCAGAGGAAGCCTTCTCTAAATTTAAAAAAAATTTTGCCTTCGCCTCTGCGCCTTTTTGCTTTTCCCCGGCCTATACTAACAACCTTTTTTTCTCGAGGTCACGCCTCCTCGTAAGGGGGTTTGGGGGCCATACTCCCCCCCCAAAAGGGGGCCCAAAGGCAAAACCCTCACTTGCGGGTTCTTTCCTAAAATTTTTCCTTTTGGCGAGGGGAACTACTCTTTTTGGCGGGGGGAAATTTTCGGGCCACAAGCTGGCACGGAAAAAAGGGAGTTTCCCCTTCCTGGGGGGGCCGCCCCCCCTGTCAGCATTTATCCCGACCATAAAAATTTTCCTTTTAATCTCCCAAACTCCCCAAAACCCCTTAAATCCACGCCGGGCCCCTTTTTCCTCTTTTTCCCCCAAATTTAATTTTTTTCCTTATTCTTTTTTCGCCCTGCGGAACGAAATGTCAAGGCCGAGGGCCCCCCTCCCGTGCTTGGGATGTGCGGGGGAAAATTGATCCACACACGGCACTTTAAACCCTCCAAAAAGGGCCCCAATCCCCCCGCACCAGAAAGACCTACAACGCTTTTTCCCCCCGGGCAAGACATACGTCCGTCCAGCTCTTGGGAAAAAAGGAAAATTGTCAGGGGGGTCTTTGGGCCCCCCGTTTTTGGCGGGGGCCCCCCAGGGTAAAAGAGGCCCCGGGTCCCACTCCCTTTCAAACTGGTGGCCGAGCCTAGCCCGGGATTTTTCGTGAGTTCGTGGGGGCCTCCCGTTTCCCCTGTCCCAACAAGTCTCCTCGTCTAAAAAACCGCGGGTTCGCTCCTGCCTCACCTAAAACCCAGTTTCCCTTTGACCCATTTGGCCATGGTTTTAAAATTAAACGGATCTCCCTCCCCCGCGGCAACCCCGTGATCGGGGTGGTTACTGCCCGGTTTTCAAGTTTCCCCAAACTTTATTCCTCTCCCGGGGCCCTCCCCTCTGCCCAATTCGCCTTCCCCATTTTCTATTTTTTTTTCAAAATTTTTCGGTTTGCAGGGCCCCCCTCAGCACATAGTGTCGACCGGTCGTCAATTTGTCCCCAAAATTTTCTGGGCGCTCCCCTGTAACCAACTACAAATAAACGGGGGACTTTCTTCGGCCTCCCAAACCCCCAGCCCCAAGGGCGGGGAAAGAAGAAAACCAGACCCGGGGTTGTTTCCTGCCCACTTTGCCCCCGCAGGGCCAGGGGTTTTGGCCCCGCTTGTTGCCCTGGGCCATTTTTCCAATAACTCTTTGGGCCCGGGAGCCCTGCTGGTGCTGCTCCTTTTTTAAATTTGTCTAGGGGCGACATCCCCCCCCACCCCCTCCCCCTTTCGGGGTGCCCCCGGGGGAGGGCCCCTTTCTGTGGAAACTGGGGTTCCAAGGACCTGCAGCATCGGAAAAAACTCACCATGCCTTCCCGGGCCCCTCCGCCCGCACCAAGGTTTCAAGCCCAAAAAAAAGCGAAACCTCCCCCAAACCCTTTTTCCCCTGGTGACAAGGTGTGGTTGTCGCAAAAAATATACGTTTCAAGGTTCCCAGCATAAACGGGGTCCCTTCCCCGGGCCCCTTTCTTTGCCCCAAGCGCATTCCCCCAGAAAGCTTACAAGTTTCCCCTTCCCCCCACTATGAGGGTCCCCAAACCCCTTTTTCCCTGCCCCTCCCTCAAAACCGGTCGGGCCTTAATCGCTTCTTCTGGGGGTACTTGCTCCTCCCACCCTAACCAAATACCACCGATGTCTTTACAAAAAGGAGATTCTAGCCCCATAAGAATGTAAAGGGGGGAAAGCTTTTTTTTTTCTCATTGACGGGAAGGGGGTTTGGGGGTTCCCGAAAAAGGGGGGTCCGGGGAACCAGAAAGAACAAAAATTCTGGATCGGGACATAATTTCAGAGATTCCCCCCACCCCAGAAAAAGGGGGAGGCCAAAAGGGGGGGGGTACTGTCACGGGGGGCCCCCCGCAAACCCCCGCCCGGGGGTTCGCGGGCACACCCGGGGTCCCGCACAGGGGAAACCCCGGCCCCCCCCTTTGAGGGCCCGGGGGGGGGGCCCCGCTCACCCATCCCCCCCGACCCTCCTTACTTACCCGGCCCCGGGGGGCTCCTTTTGCTTTTCCCAGCCTCCCCCCGCGCGCCGTCCCCGACATCAAACCCGCGCGCGCCCGGCACTGTGAGTTTTTTAAAGGGGGCCGGGGGTGAAACCAAAAATTTTTTAAAACTTTTTGCCGTCCTGCCCCTTTTTAACCCTTTCCCCCTTTTCCGGGGCCCAATTTGGCCCCCGGTTTCTTTAGTGCCATTTCAGCCTATTTTAAAGGGCTTTAAACTAGCCTTGTCCTGATTTTACCGTGTCCCTTTTACCTTTAGTTTCCCGGGTTTCCTCGAACCACGCTTCTTCCGCCTCCCCTGCCTAGCGCCTGCCACGACCAAACCTGGGGCCGCCTCCCGACCTTCGCCTTTTCCCGATTTAAGAGCCTCCTGACGATTCGGGCACCACGCTAAAAACCTCGGCTTCCCCCGCAAGCAATCACGTGGGGGGTAACGCCCGGGTAGACCCCCCCGCCGCAGAAAATTCTACCCCCGCTTTGCGGGGGGCTCTGGGGGAAAAACCCGGGGACCTACTTAGATTCCTTTCCCGGGGCGTGGCTTACCCCAAAATCGTTTTGCGGGGGCCCGGGGGGGTTTTCCACCTCTACGTCCGGGTTCTTTACAGCTAAGCATAAAAGGGTTTTCCCCCTTTTTGAGACCCTCTAAAACCAGGAAACACAGTAGAAAAGGTAAAACCCCCCAAAACCAAACAAAAAATTAAATCCCCTGACCTCCCCAAACATTTTTAAAAACCACTAACTGGCTTCTTCAGGGGACAGAGGTCCGGTCCCATGTGGTCTAGCTCATTTACCTTTATATGATCTTATGTACACACCCTATTCAGGTGCTCACCAATTAGCCACCAGAGATTCCACAATACCCATTCCCCCTCTCCTGCATGCATACTGATACTATTTACTGCTGCTGTTGCGTTCTTATAAATAACATTCATCAGGCAAATTCACCATCTCCATAGCAGGCTTCCGCCCTATCTTACCATGCCGCCCGCACCCGCGCACTGTACCAATGGACATTTCTGCCGTAACTGTGACGGACTTCTGTCCAACCTCTCTCACACCACTGCGTCCGTGCGGCTCACCTAGAACGGACTAAGCGGAATAGGTATTACATTTTACAGCACACTGCTAACTTTGTCCCTTTTCACCTCTATGTCGAATATGCATATTCATTGGGAATACGTACTCAGGGCCGCCATACAGGGGGTACAACCGGTACTCCCGTATGGGGCCCGGTGGAATAAGGGGGCCCGCGGCAAGCGGGCCCCCCTCTTTCTCCACGGAAGTGCGGGCCCGGCGGCCAGCCGGCGCCGAACAGGCTCCGCCGAGCTCCATTGCGGGCACCGGATGGCATTTGTGCGTCGCTCCCCGGGGCCCGGGCACTCCGACGCATCCCGGTCTCTGAACGCCCGGGCCCCGCGTCACGAGCGCTCAGAGGACCGGCCTCGGGAGTTGGGGGACATGATGTCCCCGACTCGGGTACTGCGCGAGCGCCAGTGTCAGCGGAGACAGCGACTACTAGCGCTGCACTCGCTGATCTCCCGGCAGGCAGAAGCATTAGGCCTTCAGCCGGCCGGGCGCCGGGCCCCTATGCTGACGGTAGGCGGAGCAGGTGACGTACTTACCGCGCGCTCTATGCAGGGCTGGCAGGAGCGGCGGCAGCTCGAGGAGCGGCAGGACGAGGCTCAGGTAAGTGATTGTTTTTTTTTTTTTTTTTTTTTTAATATACCTACAGGGGCCCTGTCTGCCTATCTTCTAAAGGGGGTCACCTGGCGCTGACCTATCTCTAAGGGGGGGCCCCTGACTTGCCTATCACTAAAGGGGGCCTGACCTGCCTATCACTAAAGGAGGGTCCCTGGTTGCTGCCTATCCACGTAAGGGGGTCCATGGCGCTGCCTATCACCTAAAGGGGGTCCCTGCGCTGCCTATCACTAAAGGGGGTCCCTGGCGCTGCCTATCTCTAAAGGGGGTCCCTGGCTTTGCCTATCACTAAAGGGGGTCCCTGGCGCTGCCTATCACTAAAAGGGAGTCCATGGCGCTTTGCCTATCACTAAAGGTGGGCCCTTGTGACATGCCGATCAAAAGGAGGTCCCGGCGTGCCTATCACTAAAGGGGCCATGACTCCTGCTGATACTAAAGGGGGTCCCTGGCGCTGCCTATCACTAAAAGGGGGCCCTGACTGCCTATCACGAAAGGGGTGGCGGTCCCTGGCGCTGCTATCACTAATGGGGGTTCTCCTCTGGCGCCTGCCTATCACTAAGAAAAAAAAAAAAAAAAAAAAAAAGAAAATATATATCAAAAAAAAAAAAAAACGGGTCTCATGGCGTGCTCTCCTAAAGGGGGCCTGATGCCTATTCTAAAGGGGGTTCCCTGGCGCTTGTGCTTTCACTAAAGGGCCCTGACTTGCCTATCTCTATAGGGGGGTCCCTGGCACTGCTTATCATAAAGGGGGCCCTGGCTGCCTAACACTTAAGGGGGGTCACTGGCACTGGCTATCACTAAAGGGGGTCCTGACTGCCTATCACTAAAGGTGGTCTCCTGACCTGCCTTTCACTTAGGGGGTCCTCTGACGGCCTATCACTCTAAGGGGGTCCTGACTGCCTATCATCTAAAGGGGGGATCCCTGGCACTGCTTATCACTAAAGGGGGCCCTGGAATGCCTATCTTAAAGGGGGTCACTGGCGCTGCCTTATCACTAAAGGGGGCTCTGACTGTCCTATCACTAGAAGGGGGTCCCATGGCGCTGCTATCACTTAAAGGGGGTGGTGACTGGCTATCTCTAAAGGGGGGCCTGACTGCCTGTCACTAAAGGGGCAACTGACTCTGATCACTTAAAGTGGGGTCCATGGCGCTGCCTTCAATAATGGGGGATTCCCTGGCAGATTGCCCATCACTAAGGGGGTCACTGGCATGGCTTTCTCTAAAGGGTAGGTCCCTGGGCACTGACTTATCACATAAAGGGAGTCGCACGGCGCTGCCTATCACTAAAGGGGGCACCTGTCTGCCTATCAACTATAAGGGGTCCCTGCGCTGCCTATCACTAAGGGGGTCACTGCACTGGCTATCTCTTAAAAGGGGGCCTAGACGCTGCTATCACTAAAAAGGTGTTCTGGCAATGTTTTCACTATAGGGGCCCGACTGCCTATCACTAAAGGGGTGGTTCCTCCGGACTGCTAGCATTAAGGGGGCTCACTCGACTGCCTAATAACTTATGGGAGGGCCTGGACTGCCTATCACTAAAGGGGGACCCTGGCATGCCTATCTCTAAAGGGGGATCCTGGCACTGTCTATCTCTAAAGGGCGGTCCCTGGCACTGGCTCCTAGCTCTAAAGGGGGGCCCTGGCTGCCTAACATCTAAAGATGGGCCCTGACTCTACCTAACCTCTATAGGAGGGCCCGTACTTTCATAACCTCTATATGGAGGGGCCCTGTATCCATCCTAACCTCTTCTATAGGAGGGCCCTGGACTCTACCTAACCTCTAAAGGTGGGCCCTGACTCCACCTAACCTCTTAAAGGGAGGGCACAATGACTGCCAACCATTACCTCTAAAGGAGCGGCCCTGACAGCTACAAACTATAGGGGACTCATGGCTAGTACCCACCAACCTACCCTGGGGCTGGCCTACCATCTTATCGGCGGGGGTCTACCTAACTATATAGGGCCTATCTAATTAACGGGGCCTTTCCCATTTGCCCTACCACCTTGTAATTATAATTGGTTTGGGGTGCAGCCCTTTGCTTGTTGCATGATTCTCCTGCGGGTTAGTCCTCCCCCACCATCCAACCCTTAGGATACTAGGCCTCTAAGTAGTTATGGCTTGTACCCGCTCTCCCGCACACATGGGCAGTTGTACAGAGGTGGGTATAGGTAAGAAATGCTTGAAAATTGAAGGATTCTATGATAATTTGTGTTTGTAATTTCTGCGGGATGAGTGAGCTGTGGCCGGGAAAAGTTTCCCCATGCCCCCCCCATGACGGTGTGGAACGGTTGCAGAAGAAAAGGTATAAGAACTACTCTTGAGAGGAGAGTTCGGGATCCTCAGATTAGCGTACTCGCGGTGTGTTCTGATTTCTGGGGTTTATGTTACTTTTATTAATGGATCAGTGCGGTATTTCAACGGTTAATGTGATGTGAACCTGAGCTGGTGTCTGACCTCTATGTGGTACGCTATGTGGGGGTGTAGGTTTACCTGAGCTGGTGTTAGGAGGTACACTTACTTTCTTGCTGGTGTTTATTTTAGTAGGTGGTGAGGTGCGTGACCAAGGGGATACATGGAGGGGATATTGTATGTGGGGGGAGGGGATGATTGTAGGTGTGGGAGGGGGATTATTGTATGTGTGGTGGGTGGGGGGATATTGTTTGGGGGTGGTGGGGGTTATTGTATGTGGGTGGTGGGGTTATTGTATGTGGGTGGAGGGGATATTGTATGCGGGTGGAGGGGATATTGTATGCGGGTGGAGGGGATATTGTATGCGGGTGGAGTGGGATATTGTATGTTGGTGGAGGGGGATATTGTATGTGGGGGGTGGAGGATATTGTATGTGGGCGGAGCGGGGAGATATTTGTATTGTGGGTGGAGGGAGATATGTATGTGGTAGAGGGGGTTATTGTATGTGGGTGGAGGGGGATATTGTATGTGGGTGGAGAGGGGAAATTGATGGGGTGGAGGGGGATATAGTATGTGGGTGGAGTGGGAAATAGTATCTGGGAGGAGGGGGATATTGTAATTGGGAGGAGGGGGATATTGTATGTGGGTGTGGACGGAATTGTTGGTGGTGTTTTTAACCCCCCCCCCCCTAAATTTTTCCCCCCTTTTTGGTGGAGGGGGATATACGTATGTGGGCGGGAGGGGATATGTGTATGTGGGTGGTGGGGGATATTGTATGTGGTTGGGGGGATATTGTATGTGGGTGGAGGGGGATATTGTATGTGGGTGGTGGGAAGTATTATATGTGGGTGGAGGGGATATTGTATGTGGGTGGAGGGGGATATTGTATGTGGGTGGAGGGGGATATTGTATGTGGGTGGAGGGGATATTGTATTGGGTGGAGGAGCGGGATATTGTATGTGGGTGGGAGGGGGATATTTTATGTGGGTGGAGGTGGGATTTATATGTGGGTGGAAGGGGGATATTGTATGTGGTGGAGGGGATATTGTATGTGGGTGGAGGGGGATATTGTTGTGGGTGGAGGAGAGATATTGTATGTGGGTGGAGGGGAGATGGGATGTGGGTGGAGCTTTTTAGGCCCTGTTTCTATGTTGTGGTGTGAGCGCAGATCATTAGTGTGATCATTGCTATTGTACTAAACAATACAGTTGCTTTTTTGCACACTTGTAATATGATGGTAAAATGGGGCCATTTTTTGTCTAGAGGCCGTTTTTTTTGCTGGGGGCGGTGCCGGATTCGGTTTCTGGGGGCGGGGCTTTACGGGGGGGGGGCCAGGTGCTTCAGCGGTATGGGCCCTGAAATTTCTGTTGGGCGGCCTGTTCGTAATTCCATTGTTCGGGACACTGTTATCTTTGTTCCCTTCTATAACTCTCTTCCCCTCTATATCTAATTTGATATTCTTTTTAACAAAGCTTTGGTCCTTATAATATTCCCACCTCTCACTTTCCCGACTAAATATTCTTTCTTACAAGTCTCAGCTAGTTACCTGATTCATTACGTTACAATAGAATTGTGCCGAAATGCTAGTAAAGTCAAGCTCTATTGTACTTGCATAGGCCAGTAAAAATTTACATAGTTGGTAGAAATAAATAGGGATGAGCGATTATAATCGACAAAGTTGAAATCGGCACGGTTTTTACGTTGATCGGATCTTATAGATTATACGATAAATGCCGTAATATCTTAACGGTAATCATTTACAACTTCACCATTTTCGTCGCCTCCTGTAATTTTGGCGGCCAGCAAATCAGCTTAGAGCATATTGCAGGGTGTGCTGGATGTGCGACGTCATGACTGTGAAGTGTTGGAAAGAATGTGGAAAAATCAATGACCTCGTTTTGGCTAGATCAGCGTTTCCTGTTCAGCATCAGTCTTTCAGTGTCTAAACCATTAGAGCAAGATGTCTGCGCGTGTGTCTCTCAATACAGCTCAGCTCAGAGACACTAGTTCTTATCTTTATCCATTTTACAGACAGCTTATGCTTTTAGCTATGATCATTAGATTATAGGCAATCAGAGAATTGCACGTTCTTATTTAGTTAGTCAGAGACTTTTAAGAAGCATCTAGCGCTGTCCAGCTGCGGAGTCAGACTGGCTTTGGGTTAAATAGGAAAGAAAATAAAAGGGGAAAAAAAAAAAAAAAAGAAGAAAAATAAAAACGAGGGAGCATATGGGCAGCCCAGACTCTGCTCTGAACCTGCATTGATAATGGCATTTTTTACCACTTTTTGGAAGCACACCTTGCAACTGAGGTGAAATTTTGTACCTTTTGATTTTGTAGCGCCCAAGTTTTTTTGATATAGTCACGTTGACGCCTGTTTGATACAGAAAATTTTCTAGTAATGTTCTGTGCGTCAGTGCTGCAAAATAGCTATTTTTCATCCGTGTAACTTTTAAATAGCTGGTTATTGCACATGGTGCGGCCCAGTTTTGTTCAAAAGAGCCAACTTGGAACTATTAAATTTGGTATGGAATCATTTTGTAGTTATCTGTTGGTGTAATTTCATTGGTGCCAAAACCACCTTTTGTTTTCCAGTATTCTTTGAATAGCTGTATTGAAACGTGGTGCAGGCCTCATTTTTTTTCAAATTGCCACTTTGTACGCAATTTTGATAGAAAACTTTCTAGTAACTGTTCTGTGTGGCATTGCTGCAAAAATTCAATTTCTCATCCGTGTAACTTCTGAATGTTTTTGTGCGCTCGGTGTATCTCAGTTCGGCGCTAGATAGCGCACTTGTATGATAGGTTTGTTGAAAACTATCTATTCCTAGTCTAATGGGCAGTTGTAAATTCTGGGAATGAAGGAAGAACACTGTTGATTTGGTCTTTGGTTACTTACACGCCAGACCGCATTTCAAGGTATTCAGATAGAAAAACAATTCTGTTTTCTAATCCTAGTTGGCTGTAGGGAAATTAGAGGATTTAAGAATAGCTGTGATCTTCTGTCTTTGCAGTAAAGTTTCTCAATAAGAGATGTTGTATAAACTTTTCTATACCTTTTCAATTTATATCTTTCTGCACATGGTAGCAGAAACTTAACAGGTGTAAAGCAAGCAGAAAGAGGGGTGTAGGACATGGAGGTAGAGGTATGAGAGGAAGGTGCTCCTTCCGGTGATGGGGTACAACATGCAAACCAGCTGCATCGTCGGTTGCGGGCACCGTCAGGCCTGCTCAATCTCAGTAACGAACTGAGTCGAATATCCAGCAGTCTTACTCCTCGTCCTCCCCAGTCACGGCCATCAAAATCGTCGTCATCTTCATCGTCCGCATCTGTCCAACAATGAAGCGAAGGCAGCGCATATGTCAACTCTATGTACCAATCCACTGTGGAAATCCATTTTCTGTATGACCTCTTTGATGACAAAATGCGGTTGGGGTCAGAAGGTATTTCAAAAGATCAAGAGGCCAAAGAGGATGATTATGTCTGCTCTGACGCTCAATCGCTGATGCCATCACAGGAGGAGAAGGAAGCCGGTCAATCGGCAAAAATTTCCGGCGGTAGGCAACGCCTTGCAGTGCCTGTTGCTTGTAACCTGCAGCTCCAGGATGTAGAATGTCAGGACGAGGAAGTCACCTGTGTTGATGATGATGAGTTGTCGACATTGCGGATCCAACTGTGGTCTTCTTCGGCAAGAATTTGCTTGCGACGCGCTTAATCACTGGAATGAGGAGGATGGGGTTAGTGCAGTACGGGTTTCCTCCCTCAATTAGCGGGAGATGGGCGGTCGCACAATCCGCGGGTGATTATTCTTGCCAGCCAGAACAGTGGAAACACGCTCCTCGCTTAATTGCAGTAGAAAAGGTCCAGGACTCTTTCAAGGGGAGCCTGGGCCTCTGATTCACCCAGGCAATCGTCATATGACCGACTTTGCCGTTTACGCATTACGTTGAGGGAAGAAATCTTTAGAGTGTTTACCACCTCCACAATGTTCTAGTCACATGCAAGCGAATGGCATGAGTTGAAATGGAGGGAACACTTGACCAAAAAAGGCCAAACGATCCCGGGCTTCCAAATCACTGTCACACGCTGTTCTCCGCCTCCTCCTCTCCACCGACGACAAGCGTTTCCTCAGCTGCCCATGCTATCAGCGTCATGAGCAAGGTTCAGCCTCCGCTTCACCTCCACCGGCGCCGAGAAACCTCACACATCAAGAGACCATAATACCCCTTCTCCTCATACCAGTGTGACCTGCACGCCGCTACAGCGGCCATCTAGCAGTTAGCCTCTGTTACCAGGTTTGTTTTTTGTTTAGGAGCAGATGAAAAACTTTAAAACCCAAACCTTTACAAAGCTCATAAGCCTGAAGTTGGCATGCCAGGCTTTTGGCCTTGGGAAATGTTTGCCCTTTACCGTAGATGGACAACAGTGGGTTCCGCCACGTCATGCTGAATGCCCAATACCAGATTTGTGCAGGCATTTTTTTCCAAAAAGCTGTCTCTGCCCCGGCCAGCCAAGTGCATCTAAAATTTAAAGCGCATTGTCTGCATCTGTGTCCAGCAATGGTCCTTCTGACCACCGATACATGAGACTTAGTAAGCACGGCCAAGGTGCTATATCTCTGTGACAGCTCACTGGATGAGCTGGGTGGATGTACTCTGGGGGGATGGTGACGGTGCCTCTCAGGCTCGGGCGTTCAGCTCTTCATAACGCGAGCTGGGATTGTGCAGGGTTCTTTCCCCCAAGGTTCCACTGGTAGCATTCACGTGCCCAGAGAAAATCAAGCCGTGTTGTAAATTTAATCGTCTTGGTGTCCATCAACACAACAGGTCAGGAGCTTTGGAAGCGTCTTATGCTAACGAGACCGAACGCTGGTGGGTGACAAGTACCTTGTGCCCGGCAATGGTGGTGTGCGCGATATCGGTCGAAATCTCCTGGCACCCGCCTTAAGATCGGTAGGAGCTGTAGCACGTCTTGCCTGGCACACGTCATGAACTCGTCTTCCAGAAATTTCATAAAGCTCTACTCGGGTATGACTGCCTGCTGAGGAAGGCTCAAGGTCTGAGCTCACACTTTCCGCCATTCGTCACCCTGCTTCAACCCGGCTGGCTGCGTAACTCAGCATAGGCGAGCCTCTACCTCGTCAAACGTCTCATTGTGAGTGGCAACATGACTGGATCCACCCCAAATGCTCAAGCGTTTGTGGCTGCAGGCGCAATGCCATTACACTGTACGAAGTTAACACATGGCCGTGACAAGCAGCGGTGCGGACCTCTGTGGTGTTGAGCCACGAAAGTGTGGAGGCTGGTAAAGAGCTATGCACCATCGTGCCTGTTTTGAGAACGCCCACCATAATGGTCAGTGCGGACAATGCTTTGTAAAGCTATGAGCATGTGTGGTGCATCTTAGTTCTGGAATGATCGTTGGACACTCTGAAAAGCAGGTACCACCAGCGACCAGAGGAGGAGACGGACACCCAGATCGGGACACGGAGACTCTCTCCGTTGAAATCCAGAAGGCCCTACAGTTTTCACAACTTTATCGGTCTTCATTAGGCAGTGGATCGGGGTCCAGGGCTGGTTGCAAGGCGGCGCCTCAGCTCTCACATCTGTGGCTGTCAGGGCTAGGGTGAAGATGAGCGGAGGAGGAGGATGTTTCCTGGCGACAAGACATTTCCGATGTCCTGCCTTGGAAAGAGGTTGCCACACACTTTTAGGATGGAGGAGGAAGTGTATGTTTGCTTGTGCCCACTCGACCCAGAGTCGTGGGAATCTGTAAGGATCCATCTCTCACATGGGTGCTTGGATAGGACTCCATTTCCTCCAACATGATCTCGCATTAAGGTCTAAAACTGAACAACAGTTACTGGATGGGACACACTCCTGGATCCCCGGTACAGAGCAAAACTCCGCAACTTTCTTCCACCAACCCGCAAAAGATAGTGGTAAAATGCAGGAAGATGGAGACTGTTGATTGATCAAACTGGAGACATCTGTTGCGTCTGTTTACGTTATTAAATGTCACGGTGGAACAACGTCGCTAACATGACAGCAGTTAGGAGTGCCAAGTTAGCCATAGAGCAGCAGGCATTGTGGCAGAAGCCTAGAATGGTGTGACATCTGGCAAGCTTTATTTACCACCTCTCCAACACATGTAACACATCGACAGACAGAGACGGCTTAAGATTCATTGGTGCACGACTATCTGCGTCTCAACACGATCGTTTTGGATGATGTTTCCGGACCCAATAGATTCTGGTGCTATCCAAAGTGGACGATGGCCCGAGCTCGTCGCCACGCCATAGAGGCTGTTGTCCTGTCCCAGTAGCCCAGCCGTCATATCTGAGCTGGACCTTCAGAACAGCGGGAGGGGAGTCATTACAGACAAACGCATACGGCTTTCCAAAGATAATGTGGATCGTTTGATTTTCTCAAGATGTTATCAGGCATAGATATCCTCTGATGATGTTGTGGCCCCAATTGCCGGAGGTCACCGATTAGTGGACTAGTCTGCTTATCATTCCGCTTACGCTAAAGATAATGGTGCCTCTTAAATTTTTTTTAGTTTAATGATCATTTCCTACTGCAATGTTTTTCTCAGTTCCTCCAAGGTAATTTGCTGGTTTTGCGGGAGTGAGGGTCTGTAAAAGAAAAAAATTGTACACAGTTACATGAAAAAACCATATTCGCATTTACTCGCTTCTTCATAAATATTTTTTCACAACGTCACCTGGTTTGGGGGGTCATGTTGCTGTGTTGATACAGGTATAATCAAGGTCCTTTGGAACAGAATTGTAGCTTCTAAGTGACATTTCTCCATCAGACAATTTTTAACAGTGGCTGAGAGTCATTTTTATAATTTTTGGGATCTTGGGCTGTGAAAATACAGGCTATAACTCAGGTCCTATTTTAAAAATGTGTTTCTAACAGGACTTTTGTTCTTCACAAATGTCAAGAGTAGCCAAAGGGTCTTGTTGTGCATTTTTGGGGCATGTTGCTGTGATATGAAGATATACTAAGGTCCTATTTTTATAAATGTGGTTTATAACAGGATTTTGTTCTTCAGAATTGTCAAGACGTGACCTAAGGTTCATGTTTTGAGATTTTTGGGGGCTGTTTGCTGTGAAATACAGCTTTATACTAGGTTCCTATTTTAAAAAATTGGTTTCTAAAAGGCATTGTTCTTCACAAAATGTCAAGAGTACACCAAAGGGTCACGTTTTGTTTTTTGGGGCATTTGTTGCTGTGAATTACAGACTATACTACAGGTCCTATTTAAAAAAATGTGGTTTCTAACAGAATTTTTTGTTCGTCACAATTTATCAATCAGTGCATGATGGGTGATGTTTTGAAATTTATGGGGCATGGTGCGTCAAAAACTCAGGAATAAGGTAGGACACTGTTATGGACCATATTGCAAAATGACTTGTTTTTGCAAGACGATTACAGCTGCAATCCTGTAGTTAGACTCAACCACATTTAATACAATTCAAAAAAGAAGGAAACAAAGACATGTGGGATTCCATCCTCTTATAAAATAAATTGCATGTACAAAATAGCTGATAGACAAAATATTCCTCTGATTTGTACAAAGGGGAGGTAACAGGATGACTTGAACCAGATGTCGGTTATTCAGAGGACATGGAGTATGGAACACGGACAGAGAACAAAAGAAAACACGAGACTATTTCCCTCCTGCTTGTTGAGTAAAATGAGGAAAAAAACGCCAAGAAAAAGGGGGCACCTGGTGGAACTAGGGTGCGTCAACCACCAGCATTTCCATAGTGAAGCTCAATTGGTCCACACTCATACGGAGGTGGCAAGCGCTACCCAGGTCTTGACTGTGTACTGAGGTTGGCTGAGTTCTCTACTTCGTTCCGCATCTCTTCATTCTGCCACAACTGTTTTCGTGCGCTCCTAAGGGCATTTTTGCCGTGTTAATTGATGACGGACGCCAGCCCTGGCTCTCACCACACCCACTGTAAACTCGGCTATGCTATGCTTGAACCTGCGTGTTAATAGGATGACAGAACACCGCACTGGCTCTCACCGCACCCACTGTAACCTCCAGTTCCCTGCAGCTGAAACCTGTGTGATCTTATGTGTTAACAGCTACCTGCCAAGATCAGTATTTTCTCTTCAACCCACTTGACAAGTAGTATGCAGGATTTTCAGACAGGCCTCGTTTTCCTTACTGGGGGACATCTGTGTCATTTGCTTCTCCATTCTAAGTGTCACGGTGAACAATGTTCACCAGTAGAATTGCAAGTACCTATAGCAGTCAGCAGTATTGGAAATAACTAGTTGTTTTTAATTTAGTTTATGTCCTTATTGCGGGAAATTTTCTATCTGTTATTGGTTCTATTAAGGACTCTGTGCGGGTTTTTGGGTCATGCTGCGTTACAGGATATGGATGGGACAATGTCCATTTCACTTAAAAAAAAAAAAAACTGCTTCAAAGACTACTTTCTTCCGGCACTTTTTAATCTGTGGTCATGCAGGTTTGATGGTCAATGCTGCGGTCCAGAACAGGGATAGTCAATGTCCAGTTCAACTAAAATGGTAGTTCAAATACTACTTTCTTCCGACACTTTTTAATCTGTGGGTCAGACAGGTTTTATGGGTCATGCTGCGGTACAGGACAGGTATAGTCAATGTCCAGTTCAACTAAAATGGTGGTTCAAAGACTCCTTTTTCTGGCACTTTTTAATATGTGGGTCATGCGGGTTTTGGGATCATGCTGCGGTCCAGGACAGGCATAGTAAATGCCCAGTTCAACTAAAATGGTGGTTCAAAGACTCCTTTTTCTGGCACTTTTTAATCTGGGGGTCATGCAGGTTTTCGGGTCATGCTGTGGTACAGGACAGGCATAGTAAATGTCCAGTTCAACTAAGATGGAGGTTCAAAGACTCCTTTTTCCGGCACTTTTCAATCTGTGGGTCAGACAGGTTTAAGGGTCATGCTGCGTTCCAGGACAAGGATATTCAATGTCCAGTTCAAGTAAAATGATGTTTCAAATCATACTGCCTTCTGGCACTTTTTAATTTGTGGGTCATGCAGGTTTAAGGGTCAGGCTGTGGTACAAGACAGGGATAGTGAATAGTCTGTCAGTTTTTTTCTGAGACTCTTGTTTCCTAATTGTCTTGTCTAAGATGTAGCACATATCCAGTTTACTGTTGTGGATGTTAATTCCAGCTTCTCCACCCCTGTTTGGGTGTAAGAATGAAGCTGTTGTTCCTCTCCCATAGACTTTAATGGTCATCGGCGATAATCTGTTATCGACTATCGTCATGATAATTGTCGATATCGACTATCGACTCGATAACGATAGTTGACACAATCGCTCATCACTAGAAATAATAAATGTATACATAAATAGATGGTAATTTATTCCCGAACTGCATCTCGTCATAGCAACGTAAGTGTATTGAGAGGTTGGAAATCAGGTTTTTAAATAGTGTGTATCGAGGTTAAGTGTTATACATAATAAAAGTTTTAGTGCTTTATAGATTGAGAACTGATAGAGTTTAAGATTGCCTATGGCAAAATAGTAAATATAGTCATTAAAAGTCACTCTTTGTTCTCTTGCTAGATTCCCATTTTTTTAGACTATTTGACAAGCTAAAATGTGGGCACCAGAGCATTACAGGAACATAGTTACTATAGCAGGACTGAAATATAAACCAAGTATTCAAAGGAAAATGCACAGAACAGGCAGAGAGAAATGCCAGAGAAAGCCTGGAACCAGCATCTCTCACAGGTCCAGACTGGACAGCACATGGCTGACAATGAACATCAGGAGCAGGTGGCACCATGAAGCCAGAAGGTAGAGCTGACCTAGCTGTCAGGGGACTTCAGTGGCAGACAACACTGTGGAATCAGAAGCAGGGGCGTTGCTAGGGTCCTAAAACATTCGGGGCATTGGCTCTTTGTTAGCGGTGAGTGTAAGGAACAACCGCTGTCCGCTATGCATAGAGTGGGCTTAGTGCGTGAGCCCGCTTTATACATCCTTCATGCCATTTAGATGTTCAGGGACATCCATATGCATGAAGGGGTGAATTAAACCCCGCCGCTAGCTTCCAGCAGCAGAGACTCTCCTCTTGACTCCCTTATTTAAATGATTTCCGACCACATACCCCACCCTCCCAGCCCCACGGCCTACAGCATTGTCCCACTCCTACCTCCTGTTGAATTCCCAAAAAATTTGTTGCACCCTCATTTTCTTCCCAAATTTGGGGGCACAAAAGTGCCTTTTATACGGGTTTTATTGGTGAGTAGTTTAACTCCTAAATGGCACAGCTGGTTTCCAGATTTTTTTTTTTCTTTTTCATCTATAACTCTTTTTTTCTTTTTTGTTGATAGAGCCGTGTAAGGCTTATTTTGTGCAGGATGAGCAGACATTTTTTACTGGCACCATTTTTGGGGTTATATATTTTTTTTGAAACACCTTGTATTCCAAATTTTATGAGGCAAAGTATATAAAAAATCCTGGTAGTGTTTTTTTTTTTTGCAGCGCTTACTGTACAATTACACGATTACAGCAATACCCAATTCAAACCATGTTATAGTTTTTTTTTTATTTTGTAGTAATATTACACAGAATAAAAAAATAAAATGTTCTGCTCATTAAATTCTAATAGCCATATCTTTTTTCATTGGTACTGTTCTGAAGTTCATGGGACTTTTTGATTGCTTTTTATTCAATTTCTTGCACAGTGGGATGAACAAAAATTTTTGTTCTTTCTTATTTTGTGTAGCAGTCTTCATGGAGGGGTTAAATCAGTTCTATAGCACAGGGTTGATATGCACACGGTGATGCCAAATATGTGTACTTTTTTTTACAATTTTTAATTGAAAAGCATTTGTAATGAGGAAAAGGTTATATGTGTGTTTTTTTTTCACTTTTTATTTGCTTGACCACTTTAATACATCAGACTTTAATACACACAGGGACAGTATATACACAAATGTAACACACAGGTAAATATTGGACATGTGTATATACTGTTCCTGTGTGTTTATTACAGTGTGTGTGTGTGTATGTATGTATATATATATATATATATATATATATATATATATATATATACACACACACGTAGTTCACTTCACACAGGGACAGTATATACATGTGTAATACTTATAGTGTGTATATAAATATATATACTGTAATATACACACAGTATATACACATGTCCAATATTTACCTGAGTGTTACATTTGTGTATATACTGTTCCTGTGTGTATATGTATACTAATATACTGTACCTCTGTGAAACATGTGAGGTGGGAGCACAGCCCTCCATCCTGCCTCAGGACATACCTTATGCAGGGTCACTGTCACTGTGGTCCTACGGCTGTTTAGGCAGCTCTGGAAGACTTGAGGAAATCAGAAGCTCGTTCTGGTTTCCATAGTGATGGGGCCGACGATCTGCTGAGGTAGCCGGCAGAAGCAGGCAGGGAACCTTGCTGTTGGTGCTGTAGCTCCGGGGGAGGGCTGTGCAGGGAGCACATAAGAGGAGGTGGGGCTGCATTCACCGCTCCCTGAGAGTGCTGAGGCTCTGGTGGGGGGCGGAGCTTCTCACTGCAGGGAGCAGAGTGAGGAGACTAATCATTCGGGGCAGAAGGCTTTACATCCGGGGCTTCTGCCCCGAATGATACTGCTTAGCGACGCCCCTGAGCAGAAGGCTGTTTTGGTACATTAGTAAGTGTAGGATCTGTAGAACCAGAATGCTGCAGGAATCCAGAATATTACAGGGCCCAGACCAGACATCAGCTTCACAATACAAGGAGCCGGGCGCCCGGAGAAGTGGTACAAGGATCTGCATGCGTGTATCAGAACTAGAGGATCCTTGCAGAAAGGGCCGTACACTGGACACATCATTGACAACACTGTGCAGACACAATAATGGATGAAAGACAAATGGAAGGCCCAGGAAGGTGTCCTGTTCTTAATGCAACTAGATATGCTAGTCTGCCAGATGGCCCTGTACATTCAGTAAGCTCTCTCTGCCCATTTCACTAAGGCTCCTTAATCCTGCCAGGCACACTCATTCGCCTGTACCCAGAATTCCCATAGAACAGAACGGAGGACCTCACCTGCTTGTTCTCAAGACAGATGCAGGTGCCAAAAGGTACCTCTCAGATATTTCTAGCATGTGCAATTGATATTGGAAAACCTCGGCTGGAGGTACAAAGTATAATGCAAAAGTTCCCAGGGTAATGGTCCCCAGAACTGCCACCAGTTGTCAGCAGGGATGACTGGACAGACCCAAGAGGAGAAGGACTGGATGGTAAAACTGAAAACAGGGCTAAAAATTTGACCTCAAGGCAGGATAGGTTGAGGCATGGACATCAGAGCAGGATAGAGTATAGACCCCAAAGCAGAACTGGGGCATGGACATTGGGGCAGGATAGGGTCTACACCCCAAATCATGGACATAGGGGCAGGATAGGGTCTATACCCCAGAGCAGGGCTGAGGCATGGACATTGGGGCAGGGTAGGGTGAAGACCCCAAAGCAGGCCTCGTTCATGAACATTGGGGCAGGGTACGGTGAAGACCCCAAAGCAGGACTGGGGCATGGACATTGGGGCAGGATAGGGTCTACACCCCAAATCATGGACATTGGGGCAGGATATTGTCTATATCCCAGAGCAGGGCTGAGGCATGGACATTGGGGCAGGGTAGGGTGAATACCCCAAAGCAGGGCTCGTTCATGGACATTGGGGCAGGGTACGGTGAAGACCCCAAAGCAGGGCTTGGGCATGGACATTGGGGCAGGACAGGGTGAAGACCCCTTTGCAGGGCTGAGCCATGAACATTGGGACAGGATAGGGTGAAGACCCCAAAGCAGAACTGGGGCATGGACATTGGTGCAGGATAGGGTCTAGACCCCAAAGCAGGACTGGGGCATGTAATGACTAATAAAAGCTCCATATTATGTTAAAAGAGGTGCTGTAATTACCCTAATAGAAATTCCATATCACGGTAAGTGAGGAGCCATAACTACCCTAATAGAAGTTTTGTATCAATAAAAGGGTTTGGGTGGATGTATTGTTTATCTTCAAGAAGAAAATATATTGAATTTTTAGTTTTCTTTCCATTTCAAAAATAATGGAGAAAAAAATCAGTCATTATATATTTAAAAAGAAAAGCAAAGAAAAACACTAACCCTCCTTCGAGCCGGAATCAAACCAGCGACCTAAGGATCTCTGCTTTCTCTACAGTCCTCTGCTCTACCAGCTGAGCTATCAAAGGCTTGTGGCTGGAGGCTGCCTGTTCTCATCACCTCTGTGATATTCTACATATCCAGGGTAACTCTGTAACTAACACCAAGGAGAATATAAAACCGTCCCCGATCTGTATATGGTGCACTAGGGAATAAGCTGGCGACAGAAAATACAGCCAGGAAGAGTAACGCAATGTTCACATGGCTAAATTGCGGGGCGTATTACGCCCCGCAAATACACCATGTGCACGGGGGCGGGACTGGGGGGCCGGCATCTCGTCGCCACCATAGACATTCAATATTCTCGGCGTGTATACACCGTGAATAATTGAAAGGTCACTTCTCTCTCCGCTCGCCATATTGTCCGAGCAGGGAGAGTAGACGTAATCCATAGTCCTCTATGAGAACTGTGGATTACTGTAATGACTGGGATTTATCTCGTCCCGTATTTAGTGCAGTACGGCGCGTAATATGGGGCAAAATATGTCCCAGTTTTAGCCGTGTGAACATAGCCTTACAGGGGGAAAAATATGAAAAGAATTGAGCTTCCCATACCGGGAGTCAAACCCGAGCCGCCTGGGTGAAAACCAGGAATCCTAACCGCTAGACCATATGGGAGGACTATGAGAGGGCTATGTGCTGAGGATTCCAGGGATATTCAAGAGATCCCCTGAGACTGAGCCAAAGAGAAGAGAGGCCACAAGGACGTCCCCTCCAGGTTCATAATATGTAACACATAAAGAGATTAGGGAGCACTGGAATAACACTGCCCCATTGTCTGCTCAGATACACAGAACACTTCCAGGATCTGGAGAGGCTTCACTTTCCGGGAGGTGACACAGTCTCCGGCTGCTGGAGAAGAGGCTTCTAGTAAATTGAATAGGATAGAAGGTTTCTGGATCTATCAGCGACGCCTCTGCCCCTGGTGGCTGGAATAGAGATCTCCAGATTCAGTGCTTTCTACAGGGATTGCTTTCATACACATTGTGTGGGGACCAGTTCCAGTGATCGTCTGTGACCACGAGACCCTCAGCAATGCTTCAGGCAGGAGAGACAGCTGCTCTTTATTTGCCTATATTTAGGGCTTTCCTCAGCCGGTGACTGGTGCCCAAAATATAGTCCTGTGCAGAGACCAAGCAAACCCCCAGGATATGGCACAGGTCCTGTCACCCACACGGGGCTCTCACCCGTCCCACTCACTGCAGGACACAGCGCAGCTCCTGGAAAGTCTCCAATTCTCCTCCACAGACCCAAGGAGACAACAACAGAGCAAGGTGCAGTCACTCTGGGAACTGGGAACCATCTTATCTGAACCAGCCCCGGCTTCTCTAGGAGTCACTGCACGGATTTACATACTGCTCCTTAGAATGAGATCCTTGGCCTCTAATACGTCAAAAGGAGCAACTAAAACGCCGAAAACTAAGGCCCCTAACACGACTCAGGGCACACCCCCAAGGGCTGAAATGGAGGGCTCTGCCTCTCCAGGGCCATTCTTGGAGGACGGGGCGACCTCCACCCAGACATCCCCATCGGGTTCGCTGGGGCCCCCACAGGGTAATGAGCCATTAACCCTTGCCGCTATAGCTCAAGAGGTTTCCGGAATGATGATGCCCATGATGGATAAACGCTTTGAAGTTCTACATACTTCAATTAATTCTGCGCTAACAATGATTACAGCTAACACGCAGAAAATAGTGGAGCTAGAACACAAGGTGACTTCTTGCGAAGTTACCACCTCCAACGTGGAACAATCCCTAGCACAGGCAAGGGAAACTGAGGCGGTTCTGAGAGACCGGATCGAAGATCTGGAGAATCGCAGCAGGAGGAATAACCTCCGCTTTGTGGGGATTCCGGAGGCCATCATGGGCGACTCCTTGATTGCCTATATTACCGACAAACTCCCCAAAGCCTTGGAAATTGACGTTCCCACAGACAAATACGTCATTGAGCGAGCTCACAGGCTAGGACCACAGAGGCAGGAAGGGGAGAGGAATATAAGACCACGCCCAGTGATAGCTAAATATCTCAATTGGGCGGTTAAGGAGCAGGTGCTGAGGGCCTATAGGAGGCGTGACACCCTCTCTATAGATGGCAACAGAATTTTGTTATTTCAAGACTTCTCTGCGACTGTGGCCCAAAAAAGAAAGTTGTTTACCCCAGTCTGCAGGTATCTCCACGAGCAGGCAATAAGGTTCCAACTCATGTACCCCGCAAAGTTGAGAGTGCAGGTGGAGGGAAGGCAGTTGGTTTTCGAGGACCCTGTTCAAGCTAGGCGTCATTTTCATGTCGAGGAAGGTTAGCTAGAAGACTACCACTACATAGGGAGATAAAGGGAAACATTGGATCTAGTGATCCCTTGATTTGTTGCTGCAATGCAGCCACTGACTCACACTGCTGTTATTTGGGTTTTGTGGACCAAATTCGGGTCCCGGGTGTTAATAATGTTGTTATTTTTATTGTTGCTGATAATTGTATGTGCTCTGTTCTCCGGGTCTGCCCCTACAGATGAGGAAGTGTTGACAATGGCTGGCTCCCTGGCCTTAGTTGGCACACGGATAGGAAGGTGTATCCCGTCGCTCGCTGGGACGATGGGGGCACTGGTAATTGAAGAAATTCACAACTCGCAGAAACAAATGAGTGGTGTAACATGACAAGTAGAGCTAATGAAGTGGTCACCTTGGAGGAGGGACCAATCAAATTGATTACTTGGAATGTGGCGGGACTCAATACTCCTATCAAAAGGAAGAAGGTGAGCACGCACCTAAAACGTTTTAAACCTGATATAATTTTTTTACAGGAAACCCACTGGAGGAAGGATAATACTGTGGGCCTGCGGTGCCCTTGGTTGGAGTCCTGCCACATGGCCAACTATTCTTCCAAATCCAGAGGGGTGGCCATTTTATTCCGAAAAGGTCTGGAGTATTCAGTAGAGGAAGAGGTAAAAGATGAGGGAGGCAGATACATATTACTAAAGATACAACTACAGGGTACCTTATACACACTTGTAAATGTATATGCCCCTAATTTATCTAACACGAATTTCTTTGCTAAATTAAATTCTCTTCTATCATCCAGAGCGGATGCAAATGTTATCTTGGGAGGAGATTTTAATGCGGTGCCCTCTTCTGGACAGATCTGCCCTAAACCGGTCGTTAACTCCAGCTTCTAGAGACATACTGAATCTGGTAGGAAATAATACACTGTGTGATCCCTGGCGTACCCTGAATGTGGGAGCAAAAGAGTTTACTTACCACTCTGCAGTACATAACAGTTTTACGAGAATAGATTATTTCCTTATTTCCCTGAGGATGTGGGAGATGGTCTTGGACTCCTCGATTCATACTATAGCTATTTCCGATCATGCCCCAGTCACGCTGCTGATCTCGCGCCCCACGCCCCGCACTATACACAGATTTTGGCGATTCCCGGGGTACCTGATGCAATCTGAAGACTTTAAGTCTTTCTTGCAAGTTCACTGGGCTAATTACATGGATGATAATGTGGCGCAAATAGAACATGTTCCGTTGTTCTGGGCTGCTGCAAAGGCGGTAATGAGGGGCCACATCATTAATTATGTTGCGGGGAGGAGACGGGAGGCCCAAGCTAAATTTGAAAGATTGCAGGCCACACTGTTGTCGGCGCAAAGAGAACTGGCGACCACTCCCTCTGCTGACGCAGAAACGGCCTATAAAGAAGCCAAATCGATCCTGGACTCTTTTGTGCAGAGTCAAGCTAATTGGTTAGTTAAAATTAATCAAAACAGGTATTTTAGGGGGGCAAATCGGGATAGTCGGATGCTGGCGCAATTGGTTAGGGCGCAACATAGCCGCAAACCAGTGTTGGTCCTGGAGGATCCGACTTCTGCGACGCAACACACGGCACCAGAGGAGATTTCAAGATTGTTTGTCGATTTTTTCGAGGATCTTTATAGAGCACCGCCAACTGATATGGACCGGATAAACTCATTCCTGGACGCTGGGTCCCTACTGTAGAGCAGCAGGCCTTTTTGGATGGCCCAATCACAGAGGAGGAGGTGAGGAGGGCCATAGCATCCTCACCCAATAAGAAGTCGCCTGGGCCGGACGGCTATGGCAATGAGTTCTACAAACTCCTATCAGTTGAGGTGACGCCAACATTGACTAACTTATATAATGCAATATATCGGGATCAAGGAGCATTGGAACGATTCTCGGAATCATGTACGATTCTACTTCCAAAACCGGGCAAAGATCACACCCTGGTCAAAAATTATCGCCCAATAGCTTTACTCAATAGTGATTATAAGCTCTTAACTAAGATTTTGGCGACTCGCCTCCAGACATTCCTCCCTGATATAGCACATCCGGCGCAGAGAGGATTTGTACAGGGACGCCAAGCGGTTAAAAATATCCGGACGGTGGTGGGGGCGACGGTGAAGGCCTCGGAACCTTCCTCGGATATCCTGATGCTCTTGAGTCTAGATGCCGAAAAGGCGTTCGACAAGGTTTCCTGGCCCTTCCTGTCTGCCACCTTGCTAAGAAGAAATTTTGGCCCCGTCTTCCGGAACTTTATTTCCTATATTCAGGAGGGCTCATATACTAATCTTTTGGTGAATGGGTTACTAACCTCTCCCATAGATATGTTTAGGGGCACAAGACAGGGTTGCCCACTGTCTCCATTGCTCTTCGATCTCGCGCTTGATCCGTTATTGTATTATCTAAAACCCAGTCCGACAACCGAGGGGAACCAGGGCGACTCCCCGATCTTAGATATAGTGGCTTTTGCAGATGATGTGTTAGTGATTTTGAAAAATCCACGGCACAATTTACAGGAAGTGCTGCAGGGGTTGCGAGACGCAGGATCCCTTTCGGGATACTGTATCAACATGGACAAAACAAATGCTATGATACTCAAAGGGCCAGCAAAACCTACATGGACATCACGCTACCCGTTCAATTGGTGTACTGCTAAGATACCCTACTTGGGAGTATCGATACCGAGACTTCCTGCTAGTCTGTACAAAGATAACATCACGCCTTATATAGCCTCGCTAGAATTAACACTACACGCATGGAGACAATTACCATTGTCTTATGTGGGTAGGGGAAACCTTATCAAATTAGTAGAATTTCCCAAGCTATTGTATCTTCTGCACTCCCTTCCGCTCTATGTCAGGCGCAAAGATGAAACACGCATGAATTCGCTCTTTCGCCGATTCATTTGGTGGGGTAATAGACCTCGGATTCCGCTGGTAGTTTTGAAGCAGCCCAAGGATAACGGGGGCATTAACTTTCCGAACATTCGGGCATATAATGTGGCCGCGCTGATCCGAATGGCAGCAGATTGGCTGCAAAAAACCTCAGTATACACAGACACTGAGGCGGAACAATCATTTTTAGGGAAAGTCTCGCTAGCAAATTTTATACATCAGCCCTTCCATCAAATCCCAGAATTAATTAGGGCTAACCCGCTTGTCTTTTCAACATGGCGGGGCTGGCAAAAAATGAGGAAACTCTTAGGATTACATCCCCATGCCTCTACGCTTTGTACACTAATAGGTAATCCAGACTTTCAGAAGGGGGCGCCGCATACAGAATTCTACAGGTGGAGGAGGGGAGGTATTCTGTCGATTTATGATCTAATTGATGTGAAAACGCATAAGGTCTTGCAATTAGAGGAATTGAGGGCTAAATACCCAGAGGCTGGGGTTTCCTTTTTCCCTTATCTAAGCGCTCGCAGCTATGTTTCGACGCTCCTCCCATACTTTGCGCAAAGGGAATGGGATCCGTTGACGCGTAAACTCCTACTTAAAAGTACTGCGGAAAAGGGATTGACCACTCACTATTACAGGGTTTTGCATGCGCCACTTGACTTCTCGGAATCAACTATGGCACTTGCGAAGTGGGTAGGAGACGACCCTAGTCTGGAGGTCCCTACTCTGCTTACGGCACTGGCTAACAGTCGTAAATTCTTAGCTTCCAGCAGATACTGGGAGATGTCCCTCCAACTGTATCACAGGGCTTATATTACCCCAGTCAGGGGACACCGCATGGGCATTTTCGAAAGTAGTGGCTGCTTCCGATGTGGTGCCCTGGAGGAAGATATATTTCACTGCCTGTGGAGCTGGCATTCAAGACTTTTGGGAGCGGGTGATGACATTTACAAGAACGCACCTAACTAATTATGTCCCGAACAACCCCCTATGGGCAATATTTGGCCATATAGATGTTCATGCGACTCCATGTGAATCTGGAAGCAGGAAATTACTATATATGATCTCCGCAGCGGGTATTAAAACTATCTTAAACACATGGATACATGAGTCCACACCCCCTTTCAAGATGTTTCTAGACAAACTGTCCTACATATTGAAAATGGACTGGGTAGAGGCCTCAGGTAAAAAGGAGACCCATGTCGAAAAGTTTTTCCAAGTCTGGGGTAGTTTTATTCCCTTGCTTCCACAGAGAATACGAGACGCCATCAAAGAATGCTTTAGTCTTACCACATGGTTTCAAGAACAGATACTAATAGGTGAGACACCACTCTAGGGGAGCTGACGCTTCAATTTGCTCTGATGATGAGAAATTCTGATCCGCCACCTAACTGGATATTGGGCAATTAGGGGCTCCACCTTACAAAACAAGGCGAGATGTAGATATCAGATACGGGGTGTTATATGGAGCGACCCTGCTGTTAAAAACTGGGGCTGGGGGGTGGGCCCGGAGAATGGAGCACTTGTTGTTATGTTGTTATGTTGATATGTGTCTGTGTTTTGTCTGAGTCTAATGATGCATACTGTACTCATGCGGCTTCTGTCTTCTCCATCATTAAGATGGCCTAATGCTAAAGAAGAGGCCAAGATTGGCAATCCTAGCTATATTAACAGGGAGGGCAGCCCAGTTCGATGTATTCCGGGATCGCCTGCGTTCAGATGGTTTGCTCCACGATGTTGGCGTCTGGAGGCAGTGCGACTTCGGCGCAAAGGAGTGGACGTGAGTCCGCAAAATAGGGGCTCGGACTGATTCTAATAGACACCTGTCCTTTTCCTTTTTTGTTGTCTTCTTTATTGTTTTGTTTTATATAAAATAGAAAATAGGTGGTACAGAGTGTAAAGGATATAACATATCTAAATCTGAACCTTTTTGTTAATCTGCAAGTTGTATTTCAATCGCTGTGAATGTCCTAAACTTTGTATTGCTTAATAAAGACATTTTAAAGAATAAGATCCTTCAGCTTCTACTGAACTCATTGTTCTATTATTACAGCTCCGTTACTTGTACCTATGTGAGTGATTGTTAATGAGTCTTTTGTATAAATTACCATTCTGCCTCTATGCTGTGCAGATTATTGCTCTTCACTAGGGATGCTTTGTTTGGCATCAGAAAGAGGTGTTCTGTTTGTTGGACCTGAGGAAGCACAGACCAGCGTGAAACGCGTAGTGCTGTTTCTGGTATGTTTCAATAAATTGTCCGTATATTTATTTCATACCCTCTATAGTCATACTAACGTGTAGACATGCAAGGAAAACAAATCTGAATCTAATTAGAGTAGACAATAAAGATGAGCGAGCAGTAAGAAGTTCTAGTTTGATTAGAACCCCGAACTTTAGTGAGTTCGGTTCGAGATTCTATTCGAACTAGAACTCGAACTTCGAACCCCATTAAAGTCAATTGGAGAAGATATTCAGGGTAATTTTTATACCTATACAGATGAGGAGAAGCTGTAATTACCATCCATAACAGTAAACTGGATACGTGGAACAACTTAGTGAAGAAAATTTGTTTCTAAGAGACAAAAATTAAGTAAAAAACTGAGAGGCTAAAATACTTCACTCCTTTCAATGGCTGACTGAAAAGATTAGGACAGCTTGCAAGCAGGGGGTAGCTATAGGAGGTGCAGCGCAGGGCCGTTCCTAGGGGCAGGCAAGGCGGGCAGTTGCCCGGGATGCCGACCACTGGGCAACTGGGGTGCTACAGATGGAGAGAAGCAGAAATGTACATGTGCGCATACTTTTGCACTCCTTCTTTCCCCCATGGTCCACCTCTCTTGTGCCATCTTCTGTGGAGCTAGATGATCAGTGACTGCTGCCTGAGGTCAGGGCTGGGACAAGTTATTCTGCTGCCTTAGGCAAACAAGGTACAAAGCGCCCCCCAAATGGAAAAATTCAGCCCACCCCATACCTCCTTGCACCCCCATTTCTGTCTGGGATGAAGTGGCACCCTAGGTGGTCGCCTACCTTCGCCTACCGATCGCCCAGCCCTGCCTGAGGGACATGAACTGCCTCTACACCCCCCCCCCCCCGGGCCACCTTTCTGCTTACTGTATAGCAGAGGTGAGCTTACAGTCAATTATGGAGGAATTAAACTGTAATGGTGTCCTGGCTCCTGCTGTGCTCACTTCAGCTCCATATGTGTGCAGTCTGCATGGCCTGACAAAGACCACTGGCTCATTCTGGCAGATAGTGTCAGTGGTCTCTGGCTGATTGGGCAGACTGCACACATCTATAGAAAGGATAAGTGTGTGCACTCTGCAGCAGGGCCAGCCGGAGCTCCCTCACAGTAGCTGCCTACCTGCTGTTGCTCCTCACCCCACAGCCAGTGCCACAGAACATCAGTGGTTTTTTTTTGGTTTTTTTTGGGAGGGGGGGGGTAGTTATAGTCACTATTATGCGTAGTGCTACTACAGTAGCTGTCAGTAACTTCAGTAAGTGGCACTGCTAGTGTAGTGTACAGGAGTGCCTCATTTTATTTGTGCCTCATTATAGTGTTTACTATGAAAGCCATTGTTTATTATGCGCAATATAATTTGTCAGTATAATGCTAAGTTTGATGCCGATATGCTGTGTAGGCCTGAAACAGAGTGATGGTTACCTAGGCAACTAGGGTGTGGCCAGAGGTTATAAATAAAGGTACCCAAGTGGGAGGAGTTCAGTTAGGTAGTTAGGCATTCGGTGAGTTACACCTAGAAATTTAGAAGACCTGCCACCTATGCTCCAGGCTTTACAGACATGTCTTGGGATGTAACATCTAGCCTGGAGTAAAGAACTGTTTGTGTTATACCACCTTGCCTCCTGTCTATTATTCTGCTGGCAACATCAAGGACACCTCAACCACCATCTGGACAGGTAGGCCTATCTACAGAGTCTTAACAATGAGGATAACACAGTCTTGGCACTGCTGCTCCGCACTATTCCTCCATAATCAGTGACCCACGTGAACCTTGTTATTTATAAATGACTCTGTGGTGCTCAGTGAACAAACAGATAGACATCAATCACTCGAAGTAGGATAAAGAATGGAATTCACGGCACTCACCACGTCCTTAAAAGTCCTTCTTTATTGCGGCAATAACTCCATGTGGAGGGACGAACACTGGATACACAGTAGCTAAACAGGCAACGGCCGTTTCGCGTTCACACACACTTCCTCTAGGCCTTGTGGGAAAACACGTCATCACCCATTTAAATTTCCCACTGATAGGTCACATGACCCCACAGCTCACACAATGTAACACACTTAACCCTTTACAAAATAACAATTAAAACTATCACATTACAACTTGTTTTGCTCACAAGAAAGAAGACAAATCATTCCTATCATTAAAGCCTAGTCTCCCTAGTGCCTCGGTACTTAGAATTCACTCGGCCTCACACTGCAACAGCCGAGGGAGTCCCACGATTTATTAGTCATATGAAGGATATACATAATAATGATACGTCGGGTATACGTTTTGCAGGTATACAACGGGTGTTTTCACCCGCTAATGGAAAGGATTGCCACACACGACTTTTGTGTGATGGTTTTAATTGTTATTTTGTAAAGGGTTAAGTGTGTTACATTGTGTGAGCTGTGGGGTCATGTGACCTATCAGTGGGAAATTTAAATGGGTGATGACGTGTTTTCCCACAAGGCCTAGAGGAAGCGTGTGTGAACGCGAAACGGCCGTCGCCTGTTTAGCTACTATCTACAGAGTGTGTCCCGAGGGAACACTGGAGGAACATCACCTACTCCTGAACAAGCAGACCCCCTATGCACTGTAACGGTGTCAAGGAGAACAAGAGAGGATTGGGTGTCTAGCCACTGGGACATTAAACTACCACTTCCCATCCTCTCCTCTGTGAACCTGGCCCGTTACATAAATTGTCGTCACGAACTGGATTAAACTTGAATGTGTGCCCCATCAAGTGTGTAAAGACTATCTTTTATTATTTAAATTCACCACATTTGCTGTGCTATAAGTGACTTTAGTCAAAATCTCTGTAATTTCAACTGCATCACAGTCTGTAAAAATGGCAGAAAAAGCCGTTACAAAATCTGCCCGGCAACAAGCCCTGAGTAACTGCTCTTTGGAGAGAGATGACAGTTAAATTCAAATGCTGGAAAAAGCTGTTACACTAGTACTGTTAATCACTGCTGATTCATCAGTACCTGGAACCTTATTAAAAAAAGCAATTTCTTGCTGGTATCAGCCAGTTTGCATCCAGACTGGATGTAGTCTGGCTAATACCTGCCAGAATTATTGTTCAGGATTAATATCTTTTCAACTTCATTCCTAGTAACCAAAACCAGGACCACGCCAGGGCCAGGATTATTCAGTCACTATGTGGTGGTGATATGTGGTCATGGTGTGGTAGTATTATTCAGTCACTATGTGGTGGTGATATGTGGTCATGGTGTTGTAGTATTATTCAGTCACTATGTGGTGGTGATATGTGGTCATGGTGTGGTGGTATTATTCAGTCACTATGTGGTGGTGATATGTGGTCATGGTGTGGGGTATTATTCAGTCACTATGTGGCGGTGATAATTGGACATGATGTGGCGGTATTTTGCCTTAGTGGGATTATTGGTAATATTAGTCTTGGGATTCCACTTTTATATAGTGTGGTTATTTTGTAATTGTATGACTATTTAGTATTTTTATACATAGAACTTTTTGTATATTCAGGCACTGGTTGATGGTGATGCAATGAGTCGAAGCGCGGTGTGACATATTAATGGAGGGGAGGGGGAATCTTTTACTATAAGTACAACAGTTACAGTAAAAATAAAAGCCCTAAACTAAACAAAATCACAGAAAATACTAAATAATAGGACCCTACTCTAAAATATAACCTTTATTGAACCGCTTAAATATAAAAACAATACTCTAATATACATGTAACATACTACCAATAAAAAAGTGCAAAAGTGTTCCTATAATACAAAAGATAATAATAGAACCATACCTTACAACTTATCCGATACTCAGCATATACTAAACATATATACAAAGGATAATCACACCCTATTATATATCTAGAAAGGACAGAGTATTCTTCCAGAAAGGGACGGCCCCATCCATCGGAGGCTAACCCTATTAGGCTTTACTTTTAATGTCCAAAGCCTAATATGTCCTAATCCACAAGGAACACCTATTAATTAGTATACACAAATACAAAGTGATGCATAAACAGCAAACATGCCAAAATACATATAGCCTTTATACTTATCTCTTCATGGTCAGATGCCATAGAACACCACAGAAATCCTGACGCATTTCCCCCCTTTTTCTTAGATAGACAGGGGTTCATCAGGGGATATGCAAATGTTGCTATTTCTCCACAAGCCCACAATGGAGCCGTAGGCTAGATATGCAACCACCACTGCTAGGATAAAAAGCACTACTGAGTATACCACTTACCAACATATATATACACACAATAACCAAACCCCTCCCTTCCAAGACGAGCGCCAAATGTAATCATTCATACCGGCGTACCGCCACTTCCTTCAGCGTGTGTAATAACCTAACGCGCAGGCGCGAGACACATGTGAATCGGAAACGAGCGACAGCTCACTTCCGCAACTGTGCACATTGATGACTGTGTCTTGATAGTGATAACTTCACAGATACGGCCGCGCATGCGCAGTCCGTCGCTACGCAACGCCAGATACACAATCACTGACCGCCGCTACACGCTCAGCAACTTTGCGATCCTCAAGCGCCTGTGCCATCAACGCCAGGAAGTACTACTAAACAGAACGGTGCCGTCAGGTTTAAAGACTTAAAGGGCCTTCCTTAATATCTGATTTATCAATAGTACATACATAAATAATGACCTTAGTTACCCAATTTTTATTGACACCAAAGTCTTCCCTTATACACCTTAATTATAGATATTAAACTATTTTATACCTCTGCTCAAACTTGAATCAGAGATACAATCTAGGGATCAATAGTTATTGTACCACTATATTTTAGATAACCCATAAAAATACATAACGATACAGAGGGTAAGAACTATCTCGTTCCAATTAACCCAATGAAGGGTTAGAGCACACCAATCCAAAGAGAAAAACACAGAATAATTAAAGAAAACATCCAAACTATAGAATCTCATTAAGTCCTTTAGGTTGAACTGTCTCGAGCCTTAATATCCAATCGGTCTCTTTTTGAAGCAATTTCTTGTCCACATCCCCGCCTCTCGGGGATTGCTGAATATTTTCAATCGCCAACACTTTTAACCCAAAAAAGATGCCATTTGCTTTAGCCAAAATGATAACCCAGGAGAGGTGTCCCTGTGATTCCTCACATCCCCAAGATCTCTCCAAAATCTCTTCTTCAGAGCTCCTAACAGTCTTCCCTATATACTGGAGACCCACTCACAGATAATCATAAAAAACAACTCCCTTTGTATCACAATTTAAGAAATCGCGAATCTCATACTCTTTCCTGGTGGACATACTCTTGAAATTCATTGTTTTGCATCACGTAGGGACAATATATACACTTTCCGCATTTATACATTCCCAAAGGTTTACGATCAAGCCAAGTTCCTTCTTTTTTATGATTAATATAGTGGCTATGAACAACCCTATCCCTGATGGACCGCCCCCGTCTATACGTGATCTAAGGGCGTTCCACCAGTACCTCCTTAAGGTACTGATCACATTGGAGAACCCTCCAATGTCTTTTAAGAATTTTGAAGACTTCACTTGACAAGTTATCATATGTCCCAATTATCCTAAATTTACTATTCTTGTCACCTTCGTCTTTCCCTTTAGACATCAACAGCCCCCGATCTATCAGAAGTAAGCGAATAAATTTAAAATTGCGATTGTAACGTGCGCAATGGATACCCCTCTTCTTAAAAATCTATTTTTTAAGCTCTCTTGACTGTTTATAAAAAGCTCTCAATCTGTGAGAAATTTTTCTCCTCATCCTGAGGTATTGCCCCTTTGGGGGAAACCGTTTGAGGGTTCTGGAATGATGGCTCTCCCACCTCAACAAATTATTTGTCGCCGTTGGTTTCCTGAAAGTAGCAGTCTGTATCTGTCCAAGCGAGTCTATCCAGATCTTAATATCCAAAAAAGACAGCTCCTTTTCATTGATTTCACTCGTAAACCGCAAACCCAAATTTTTGATTAAGATTTAAGGCAGATACAAAATCCTCAAAGTTCTTATTGGATCCCTGCCACAATATAAACACGTCATCGATATATTGCCCCCAGAATAATATTCGGGACGCAAACTCATTTCCTTCCTCTCCGAACACCAGAGTCCTCCCCCCAGCAGCCCAGAAACAAATTAGCTATTGTGGAGCACCACGGGCTCCCCATTGCGTGCCCCTGAGCTGGTGGTAAAAGCCTGGGCCCCGAAGAGGAAGAAATTGTGAGTCAAGGCAAACTCCAATAGTCTTAGAATAAAGATGTTATGATTCCTATATTGGATCCCCCTAGTTCTAAGAAAATGTTCGGCTGCCTTTATCCCCAGCTCATGGTGGATACTGCTGTACAAGGTTTCAACGTCAATCGAGGCTAACTTCACATCTGGATCAACATTAATCCCTTCTAGCCTTCTCAACAAATCCGAGCTATCTCTAATATAGAAAGGCAAACTAGTTACACATTGTCTCAAGACCTTATCCAAATAAACTCCAATATTTTGAGTGAGAGAATCAATACCAGACACTATAGGACGTCCTTTTAACGGGTTAATCCCCTTATGCACCTTGGGAAAGGAATAAAAAGTAGCAATTTTTGGCTTTTTAGGAAGGAGGAACTGTACTCATTCTTTGATATCAATTCCAGGTCTAATGCTTCCACCACAATTTCTTCCAGATCCTTCAAATAAACCTCAGTTGGGTCTCTTCCCAAAATAGCATAATTTTCTTTATTACCCGGGAGGTCTGACACATTATATAATATTGTTCCTGATCAAATTTACCACAATATTCCCCCCCTTGTCGGACGGCTTAATGACAATACTTGTGACCTGTTCTAGTGCAAATAGGGCCTTCATTTCTCTAGCAAACCTCTTTTCTTATCACATTTTTCCAAATCCTCCAAATCCTTCTCTACAAGATTTAGAAAAACATCTATCTCAGGTGTATGGATCATAGGAGGCATACGATTACTCTTGATTTTTAAATCCGTAAAACAATGCATTTTTCTTAGCATCATCATTCTCACAAGCAGATCAGTCAGAGCCTTTAACATCTTGGGTAACTAAGGTCATTATTTATGTATGTACATGATAAATCAGATATTAAGGAAGGCCCTTTTAAGTCTTTAAACCTGACGGCACCGTTCCGATTAGTAGTACTTCCTGGCGTTGATGGCACAGGCGCTTGAGGATCACAATGCTGCTGAGCGTGTAGCGGCGGTCAGTGATTGTATATCTGGCGTTGCGGGGGGGGGGGGGAATCTTTCCCTCCTCCCTGAGTGTAATTTAGCCTAGAAATAGCAGTGGTGCAGTGGCAGCAGCTGCTATCTGGCCCTGCATCCTGAGGGGGCCCAAAAGCCCCTTTGACACATAGGAGATTTGGAGACAGTGTGTTATACAGCTACTGAACCCCCAGAACTGCAAGAACTGAACTTTTGGGCACTAGTATGATTGAGCAAATCAAGCACTGTAAAAATACTGTATAAACCATGTAAAATGAGAGTTAGTGAGCCTGCAAATGTCACCAAATAACAGCTTCTGGGTGTGGGAAAGATGCAGCCAGCAATACCAAACTCCCTAACTATGGCTGTCTATGGAGAGGAAAATGCTATCTAACTAAGAGCAATCTGTACAGTACAGAGAGTTAGCTGAAAATGGCGTTCACAAGGTAATACAGTGAAATATATATAACATGGTCATGTGATTTTAGTAGCCAATGAGAGCCCTACACCTCAGCGATGACGTTGCTGACACTCCTCTGTGGTCTGCACTAATTGGATGTCCGGCAAAAGTGCAGAAAGGTGATTGGATGGCCGCCAAAAGTGCAGGAAGCCACTGAAAACTAAACTGAACAGGGCGTGTCGAACTAGAACTTAACTCGACAGAACAGTAAAATGTTCAGTTCAAGTTCTAAACGTTAGAGAAGTTCTACTAGAACTTAACTTTTCTAGAACAGTTGGATCAACACTAGTAGACAACATATAATACGCTTAACAGTGTTGATATGCTGGATATTGTTTTTTATTTCAATTTGAGGTAAAGGAAAACTTTATTCGAAAAAAGCTCTAAAAGCAATTTTTTAAAGGGGAGGATTGGTTTCGAATTTGTGTAGTCCTACAGGATTGTTTATTTTTTATTCTGCTAAATATTTTAAAATTTCATGGCAACAAATTTGCAGAATTGGATGGAAAAGTAGAAGAAACCACCCTTCTTCGCAAGGAAGCGTTGGTGGTATAGTGGTGAGCATAGCTGCCTTCCAAGCAGTTGACCCTGGTTTGATTTCCTGCCAACGCAGAGAATGTTTTTTTATTTAGCTTTTACTACAAATCTCCCTCCAGATTCTCCAGATCTAGAGGGTCATTTTCTCCAGACACCGGAGGGGAAAGCAGGAAAGCGCTCTCCTCTCTATATTCATCATCATGGATGAATTTCTTCTTATACTGTGTACATCCGGAAGTCGTCAGACACACGGCTGAATGTCCACATCATGTGGAGATCATGAAGGAGGTTTCTGGGTATTAGGAAACACCTGTATGTGCGCCCTTGCTGGTAATACTTTTCTAGGAGAATAACTTGGGTACTGAATGACATCACCTAAGTACTGTGTATATAAGGGCAGGATTCAGCGGGCTTCAATCTGGCGGTAACATTAACAACCCAAAAAAGAATAAACTAAGCTGAAATTAGCTCCTCTACTTACTTCTCAATGTCCTGCCCTGGATCTCTTCTGGCCACCTGGATAGCAGGCATAGAAAAAGAAGGAAATGTATAGAAGAAGGATTTCTCTCTGTCTCCGCTCTCTTGTCTCTGCTCCTGACTTTGGCTCAAAAACTGAAATAAAGGATGTAACAAAAATGTGTGAATCCAGCCTGTTTCCCACTGCCTCCATCTTGGTCAAAGAGGGATTGGGCAAAGTAGGAAAAAGGGCAAACCCGGGGGCAAAAACTAAAAGGAAGCTTGATAAAATTTAACGGGGAAAAAATAAGCTATGAAAAAAATGAAGAATGCCCCCTTTGGGGCAGGGGCCAACTTTAAAAAAACTAACGACCAACATGGTCACACTCTAAAGACACAGAAAAAGGAAAAGAGAACAGGGCAAAAAATAACCCAAATTATCCATCAGGTATAAATGGTACACGCGGGCCAAAAGAAGGGGGGAAAAAAAAAACACGGTCACGGGTGGTCCCGCAGCCCCTCGCCGGGCTGCGGCGCACTCTGCGGTCACCCGTCGGCTTCCCGGGTCCCTGCCGGGTCCGCGGGTCGGCCCCGGGTTTCCCCCCTTACCTTCCCTGCGCTCCTAAATCCTTCCGTCCCCGCCGGGGGCGGCCCCCTTCCCCGGCCTAGGCGCGCGCGCGCCGGCTCTCGAGGATTTAAAGGGGCCAGTACCCCCATTAATTTAAAGGGGCTGGCAGGTGACCCTTTTTAAACCCCTCTTTTTTCCGGCACCTTTCCCGGGGATTTTTAGTGCCGTACACCTTTAGAAAAAGCTTCTTGTGCCTCGTTTCTGACTTCCGTTACCAAAACCTCTACGCTCCTGTTTCCAAAAAGAATATCCCTTGCCTGCCTGTCCTCCTGCCTGTCCCCACTCGCCAAGTCCGCGATTCTGTACCCACGCACTGCCTTGGCTCCCACCGCAAGCAAGTACGCCAGGGACGACCTGATTTCCCCCCGCACAACCATCCGCTTTGCGGCGGCTCTGGTGAAAAGGGGGTTCTACTTTAGATTCCGTCCCCTGTACGGCTTACACCATCCTTCGGGTGGCCCCAGCGATCCACTCCTAAGTCGTTAAAAGTAAGATCCGCAGGGATCCCCCAAGGCCCCTCTGCCCATAAACCGGATCTCAGGGCGATAGTGGTTTCAGCAGTCTCATAAACTAGCGCAGAATCCCACAGCTGAAAACCATTTTCCCCATGATGCAGCAGCCCTGGCTAACCAACACCCCCACTCCCCCTCCTGGCGACACTCCCGCCAGCACCCGGGACTTCTCGCTACCTTACCAAAAACCTGACAAGTTTGAGGGGACCCAAACTTGCAGGGGATTTTTTACCCAGTGCTCGTGCACGTGATTGAGGGCCCGGGTAAATTTCCCACTGAACTTTCCGGGTGGCCTTCGGGAAGTCCTGCCCTCTCTGGCCCGGGGCGATCCGGGAGACGGACCCACAGACTTTCCTCCAGAGTTCCCAGTTCTTTAAGAGCCGGCACGGGCTTCCTCGGCAGAGACCGCTCTACGAACCTTCGCCGGGTGACCTCTGTCGGCACTACGCATTTTTTTCCCGGCCCTTTTGGCGTCGAGCTGACCGGGAACGACGCCGCCCTATGTGCCATTTTAAAAAAGGGCCTGTCCGGAGATTTTGGGACGCCCTAGGGGCTAAGAGATCCCGCCCTCTCTAAGCAACTTTTTCACCTAGCCCCCTGGGACATGTTCGCTTCGCCGGCGCAAAGGGGAACTACGCCAGGAAGGATCCGCCCACCCGGGGCCTTTGCCTTCGCCGGGGCCCCGTCTTCCAAGACCCCAGCTGCCGTTTTCACTTCCTACCTGAAGAACCCTGCGGGTGGAGGGGCACATCGTCCGAAAAAGGTGTCCCCCGTCGGGCAGGAGAAATTGTCCCTTTTTACGTCCCAGCCCGGACACTTTCCCAATGGTGCCCCTTCGCCCACACGGCGGGGAAACCCCCGCACCTAGCTATTCGGAGAGGCATCCCGGGGTGTAAAACACTTCCTCCCACTTTTACTATGGGGGTTGGGTTTCTTCGGTTCCGGCCCGCTTTTGGGTCCCCTTTTTCGGACTCTATCCCCGGGAATTTTTTCATGAACCCGGGGTGTCCCTTCCCCTTTCCCCCGGTACCCTCTGGAGAAGCCCCCGGGTGAATCCTCCGTGAGTGGCGAGCTATTTAAGTGGGCCATTCGGTCGTGACCACCCGTTGCTCTCCGCGGGGGGCCCTTTACACAAGGAGGAGATCCCCTTCTACGCCCCCTCGGTCTTCCTCCGCTACCCTCTTGGTTTTCCCCGGGCACACCCACCCCACCCTCGATTGAAAACCGGGGGATTCTACCTGGGTTTCCGACTGCCAAATCCTGTCTCTCATTCCCGGGCCAGTCCGGACCTTCCACCTCATCATCCCAGGCCCCCTCCGGGTCTTCCCGCGAATCCCGGGACTACTGGATTTTTTGGGAAAAACAGGCCGAACCCTTTCCCTCCCACCGCCCCTATACTGCCCATTGACCTCCTTCCGGGGACCAGCCCCCCGGGGGGTAGAGTTTACCCTTGTCCAGACCGGAGACCAGGCCATGTCGGACAGTCCTGGAACCGCAAAAGGGTTTTCATACCAAGTCCTCATCCCCCCGCCGGCCGGTTTTTTCCCTCACAGAAAAAGGGAGGTTCTCTCCTTTTTGACACTCCCGGGGGGCCTGAACCAATAAGTGAAAAACCATACCCCGTTCCACAAATTAGGGAAACTCTTTTGACCGTCTAAAAGGGGCCCAAAGGGGGTTTTTTCTCCAAACGGGACCGGCGGGGCATACAATCTCATCGGATCCGTGAGGGAAAGGGGAAACGGCGTTCAATCCCGGAAGGGCCATTTTGAAAAACCTGGGATGCCGTTCGGTTCTGTGCAATGCCCCCGGTCTTTTCAGGAGTTCGTAAACCAATCTGGGGACCCCTACACTGGTCACGGTATCGGGACGACATTCGGTTTTTTTTCCCCTGACCTCCGGGACCCATCAATCACAGGTGCCCTGGTCCTGCAACGCCTTCGCACAACCGCCTTACGCCAAGTTAAGAATCTGTTCCACCAATCCAGTCTGTTTTTCCCCCGGGTTACTTTTGCTCCGCCCGAGGCCTCAAATGGTTTCCCAACTGTCGCTATCTTGCAATGGCCACGACCTGTTGTTTTGAGCCATAAACTTTTTTTGGCTTTGCCAATTTTTCGACATTTATATCCCCTTCCTACAATGGGGCCCCAATTTGGGGCTCTCCCCGGGAAGAAGGCCAATCCCAAATTTGGGCCACCAGCGGCCGAAAGACCCTTCTCGTTTTAAAGCGGCCTTTTGCTTCCGCCCTTTTCGTCACGCCCTGATCCTGAAAAGCCTTTCTCTCTGGAGGGGGATCCCCCTTCGGGGGGGCCGGAGCTGTTCTTACCAAAAGGGTCCCAAAGGGGGAAACCCCTCCATGGGGCTTCTTCTCCAAGCCCCTTCCTGGGCAAGAGAACATGCTTTTTGGGCCCGAGAATTGCTCGCTATAAAGTGGCCCTAAAGAGTGGCGGCATCCTGGGGGGAGCCGTCTCCTTTTGAATGCAACTGATCACAAAAATCTTAGTACCTCCATCGCCCGCCCTCAATCCTCGCAACACGGGGGGCCTTTTTTTTTCCAAATTTTGACTTCCGGTCCATTTCGCCCACCGGAAGAACACAGGGTGATGCCTCTCCCCGCATCCACTTTTTTGGAAGACCGCACCCAACACTCATACCTCCAACCCGCCTACTCAAACGCACCGGGGTCCCCCTTTCGCAGATACCCCTGGCAAGACCACTTTCCCAAACCTTCGGCAAGAAAAACCAAAATTTGGGAACCTGCTCCTTTGTGCGGGACACCCGGGGGGCCCGAAAACTTTTCCAGTTGACTCTCGGTTCACTGTTGGCCAGGATTTTGGCAAAAAAATTTTAAAGGGATTTTGTGGATCCTTGTTTTCTTTGCCCGAATAAGGTCCCCCCCAAAAGGCCCCCCGGTACTGCACCCCTCCACGCCCATTTCCAGGTCCCATTTTCATGGATTTCATCACCGACCTTCCACCCTCTTCGGCAACACCGTGACGGGGCATTACGGTAGTTTTTCGAAGTTTGGCATTTTCCCCACGCCCGGGGGTTACCTTTTCCGCACCACGTCTGGCCTCCCGTTCTTTATCACACTTCCCATGCACGCCCCCCGCACATTCGTTTCTGATGGGGTGCAGTTCGTGTCCAAGTTCTGGCGCGCACCGCCCCGTTTGGGGCGGGTGAAGTAACTTCTCTTCGTTTTTCCCATCCGCAATCAAAACCGGCCAGGTAAGAGATAAACCAGATTCGGGGCAGTTTATTTACGTCACTTTTTTTTTCTGCTCGCCAGACTTTGGTCCACCTCCACCCTGGCCGAATTTTCATACAACCCCGATTCAGGGTCCTCAAAAAAAGGGCCCCCCCCTTTTTTATTGTATATGGTCGGCATCCCCCCCCCCCCCTTTCCCCTCTCCCCCTCCCCGATTTCCCCTTTTGGACGCCTTGGTCCACGCCCTTTCTGGCATCTGGGGCAGACCGCACCCCCTGCAGCGGCTGCCGCCCGTAGAAGCCAGGCGGAAAAGGGGGAGGAACCAGCCCCAACCTTACCCCCGGAGACCCAAGCGGGCGTCCCCAAAATGTCGGGTTAAAAATTTTCCCATTACAACGGGTCCACGTTTTCCGGGGCCCTTTAAATCCTAGCCGTTTTAATCCAGGGGCGATAAGCCAAACCCCCCCCCACCATGGGGACCCTAATTCTTCCATGTACCCCTCCTAAAGCCCCGTCGGTTGAACCGCTTCTCCAAAAATTTTCCCCTCCCCTCCTGATCCGACCCCAACATATTTCGGTCAAAGAGATTTTGGCATGAGGGTTTTGGGGGGAAAACGGCAATTTTTGGGTTTTTGGGGAGGGATTCGGTCCGGAGAGGATCTTGGACCGAGAGAACACCGACCGGGGTTTTGGTTTTGCCCTTTCCTCCGAACCAAAGAAGAGGGGCCAGGGGGGGGTACGTCACGGGGGGTCCCGCACCCCTCGCCCGGGGCTGGGGGGGCCACTCGTGCGGCCACCCCGGGCTTTTCCCGGGGTCCCCCCGGGGCCGCGGTGGGGTCCCGGCTTCCCCCTTACCCCTGCCTCCGATTTCCTTCCCCCCTCCTGGCCGGCCGCTTTGCGCGGGGGCCCCCCGGGGGCGCCGGGGCTTTTCGAGGTTTTAAAAGGGGGCCAGTAGCCCATAGGGTTTAAAGGTGGCGGGTGCCCCTTTTTTAACCTCCCTTCCGGGTCACCTTTGCCGACTTTATGCCTCAGCCTTTAGAGAAACTTCTTGTGCCCTTTCTACTTCCTGACCAAACCCTTTAACGCTCCTTTCCGACCACGAACCATTGCCGCCTTCCTGTCCTCCTCCTCCCCGACACCCTACGTCTCGCGATTCTGTACCCGCCTGCCCTGGCCCCCCCGCAAGCAAGTCCCCCCAGGGGACACCGGGTAGTTCTCCCCCGGACAAGTCCCCCCCGCTTTGCGGCGGGCTCGGTAAAAACCCGGGGGTTCTACTTAGATTCCGTCCCCTGGTACGGCTTACACCATCGCTTGCGGTGGTCCAGCGGATCCACTACCTACAGTCGTTACACACTGTTTATGGTCCACCTATTAGGTTTCCTCCCAAGAGGACCTCTCAGAGAAAGCCTAGATCCATTACTTCAGCAGACAAAGGTCACAACATCCCACAGGTCCAGACAGACAGAACGGCTGCAATAAACAACAAAAAAAAGGGTAAATGGAACAAGAAAATTTGGGGTTGCTTGGCTTTCGGGAGAGGCCCGGGAAACCGAGACAGGACAAGGGGGGCCGCTTAAAACACAGTTGGGGGAGCCCAAGGAACCAAAGATAAACCAGGGTTTTTAAAAGGAAAAGGGTGGGGGCTATGCGGGAAAAACAGCAGAACTCCATTAAACCCCAAAAGGGGAAAGGACCAGGGCGATGCAGGTAAAAAAGGGCGGTTTCCCTAGGGGAACAAAAACGAACTAATTTTGCACATAATTTAAGCGGGCCCAAAATTTGAGGGGGCCCAAACCCCCTGAAAGGTCTTTAAGCTGAGGCACAATAAAACCAGAAGACGGACCACCCCGCCCACACCGGAACCAAGGGGACAGGCCAATGGTGCATGGGGTCAGGACAGGAATCTATTGGAAAAAAAATGGACCATTGGGCAATTAACCAGAAAAAGCGGGGGAAATCAAAAACAAAACCAAAAACTTTTTACGACATTCAACAGCACCATGGAACCAGAAACGGCAGGAATTTGTTTAAGGGGGACCGGGCGTTCATTTTAAAACAAAACAGGCCATTGTTTAAGGGGGAAATACGGCGACAGCCATGGAAACAAAATTAAACTAAGCATCTGCGGGGAACACGGGCAAACCTAACGAACAAGGGGAAGAACGGACGGTTGTACAGGTATTCAGTATCAACTGCAAAAGGTCAAAGAACAGGACCGATTGGCGGGGAATGTATTGACAGAACTAAAATGAACCAAAAGGGAAAAACCGCCAAAAATATTTCGAACAGGGCCCATGAACCAAAAAGGTGAGCTGAAGCTCCCAGGGGATTTTCAGGCAAAGGCATGGGAGCAAAGGTTTTTTTTGAACAAGAAAGGGCCGGAAACAAAGGGCCCACAGAATCCAAATATACGGGGCCCAACCAATATCACTTCACTACTAGGACCGAAACCAGAAAAGTGGCACAAAATCTGTTTGCTGCCAAAAAAAGGGGGTCCTTGCGAAGGGGCCTACGTGCACACTGAAAACACTGTGCAAACCCAATAATTTTTAAAAAAAAAGGCCCCGGGGTTTGTCCGCAAAATGCCCTGGGGCGCTAGCCCAAGGTCCTTACTTTCAGAGCTCTCTCTGTCCATTTCAAAAGGCCCTTAGCCGCCAGGCACACCTTTTCACTTGTTCCCAAATTTTCCCATAAAATAGAAGGGGAAAACCCCTGACCCAGGGGCCCCTCTATTCCAGGCCATTCTTAAATAATGAAGTGCCAGAGGTGAACCACTCAGAATTTATAGCTGTCAATTGAAAAAAATTTTTTAAAGACTGCAACCTTTGGCCGGGCCGGCAAGTACTAAACATAAATCAAAACCCACTAAGGGCCCCAAACGCCATAAAATTGCCGGGGGGAAACTAAAAAAACCCCCAAGAAAAAACGGGGAGGTAAAACTAAAAAAAGGGGGAAAAAAAACCTCAAGGGCCGGGTGAAGCCCCCCCAAAACAGGGCTGGGGAAGAACTTGGGGCGGATAATAACCCCCAAAAGCGGGCGGGGGCTGGCATTGGGGCAGTGGTCAGCCCCCAAACCCGGGGCTGGGCAGGACATTGGGGGCGGAATTTCCCCCCAAGCAGGCGGGGCAGACTTTTCCCAGGAAGACGAGACCCCAAAACCCGTTCATGACTTTGGGGCAGGGTAGGGTAAAACCCCAAAGCCGGGCTTTGGGCATGACTTTGGGGGTGGATAGGGTGTAGACCCCAAAGCAGGGCTTGGCAGGACTTTGGGCTGGAAGGGTGAACCCCAAAAGCAGGGTTTGGGGCAGGACTTTTTGGGCGATGGGGTAGACCCCAAAAGGGGCTGGGGCATGGCATTGAGGCAGGAAGGGTTAACCCCAAAGCGGGACTGAGGCATGGACATCGGCTTTAAGTGAAGACCCCCATGCAGGGCTCTTTCATGGACATAGGGGCAGTGTAGGTAAAAGCCCCCCAAAGCAGGGCAGGGCATGGACTTTGGGGGCAATTGGGGAGCCCCCAAAGCTGGCCGGGGGACTTTGGACATTGGTGCAGGTTGGGGTTTAAAGACCCCAAAGCGGGGGCGGGGGCAGATTATAATAAAAGCCCAATAATTTTAAAGAGGACCTAATTACCCTTAGAATTTTTGTATCAAAAAAAGGGGGTTTGGGTGGGGGGATTGTTTCTCTTCAAGAAAAAAAAATTTGAATTTTTTTTTTTCTTTCCATTTCAGAAAAAATGGAGAAAAAAAAAAATCATTTAGTATTTAAAAAAAAAAAAAACAAATTTCCCTCCCAGCCGAAACGAACACGCCTGGGCTCTGCTTTTCCCTCTACAGTCCCCCCTCTACCAGCTGACTATCGAAGGTTTTGGGGCTGGGGGTCCCCTCTTCCACACCCCGGGGAATTTTCACTTTTCCGGAAATCTGAAAACTAACACCAAGGAAATATAAACTGCCCCCCGTATTGTGCACGGGGAATAAAAGCGACAGAAAATCCGCCAAAAGATTTAAATTTGGGAAAAGTATGAAAATAATTCCCACTTCCCATCCCCGAGCCGCACCCGGCCGCCGGGGGAAAAACCCAAAACCCGACCGTAAGACCATAGGGGAGGATGGAAAGGGGAAACCGCCCCCAGACCCAACGCTACATCAGGGGCCCCCTTATGGGGAGGTCAACAGGGGCAAAATGGGGATATTAAAACCCCCCCCCACTCCCCTAAAACTGGTAAGGAACTTTTTTCGGGAAGGCAAATTCCCAGGATAACGGGAGACCCCCCGAGACTGACCCGACCAAGATCCCAAAGGGGCCCCCTCCAGGTAAAAAAAAGAAAACATATAAAGAAAAGGGACACGGGGAAAAACACTGCCCCATTTTCCTCAATCACAGAACAATCCAGGCGGGGGGTTTCCCCCTTCTGCGAAGTGACATCCCCGGGCTGCGGAGAAGGGGCTTCTAAAATTTGAATGAAAGATCTAGATCTACATGACGCTCACCCCGGTGGCTGGAATAGAATCTCCAATTCTTTGTTTTCTACAGGAATAGTTTTTCATACACATTGTGGGGACCATTTTTATTTTTTTTTTTTTTTTTTGTTTTTTTTTTTTTTTTTTTTTCCAGTGATCATCTTGCCCACGAGACCCCAGAAAACTTCAGGCAGGACAAATGGGTGCTCCTTATACGAACACAAAACAAAAATAAGGCTTACTTCAGCCGGCCCCGGTGCCACAAAAAAGCCCCTGTGCAAAGACCAAAAACACACAGATATGGCACGGTGCGCCACCCAAGGGGGCCCTTCCCCCCCCCCACTCAGCAGTTTCACCCCCAGCTCCGGGAAAGTCCCTACTCCTCGCAGACCGAAGGATAAAAAACGGAGCAAGGTGGTCCTGGGGACCAAACCCCCATTTCACCACCTTCCGGGCTTACACACACAAAAACTGGCTTGGCCTGGAAACCAGGAGCACCCCCCTACTCTTTGACTACCAAGTAAAAGCCGACCTGGATTACCCATTAACACTTAATGCCTACTCCCAAATGCCCCCTTTTAAAAACACCCCTTTCCCTTTTACCGAGAGTAGGCCCCTTTGTGACCAAACCTGCCACGGTGGTTCCTTCTACTTCTTACAGGCACCTTTAGCCAGCATTGGGGCATCTGCATTTTTTCTTTGAAATTTTTCCTGGCTTAGCTCTACCGAAAAAATGTAAACCCTTAAACCATAAACCCGGGGGTGACTCAATTTTTTTTCCCCTTTTTCTTTCCTTTTAAACCACCTGAAGGGACATAATCAGACACCAACCGTAATTTACCCCAAACGGGTAGTTTGGGGGGAATCCGGGACCCCTTAGGGCCAGGCTTTCTTCTCAAAATGGTGGTTCTGCTCGAACACAAAAAAAGATGGGAGGGTGTTTTTCATTCATGACTAGGGGCTCACAGCTCTAAACCCCCATTTTATGCCTCTTCTGGAACAAATGCCTGGGGGAAAAATTTGCTGGGCCGTAGCACAGGCTTCTGCTTTGGAGAATTTAATGCGTAACACTCCTTTAAAATCTGGGGGCCACAAAAAATTCCAACTTTGCACCTTAAAATTTGGTCAGGGGAGAAACCACTACTTTTTGGAATTTGGGGACAAAACTTCCCCTAATACCCCCAAATTTTTTAGGAATTCCGACCCGTTTTTTGTGAATGGATAGGCCAGTTTTTTAATCGCCCTACTTATAAAGCGGGGGGTTTTAAACCCTCCGCCCCCAAGAACCACAATACGGGGGCTTCCATCCCCTGGGCCAACTTTGGGGTAATAGAAAACCCGGGCCAAATTTTTGAGCTTGGGGTATAGCATGAGAATAGCTGCTCCCAAGCAAAATTTACTTTGGTTTTTGATCCGGGCCAAAAAAAGTTTTTTTTTTTTTTTGCCAAATTTTTAAATTCTCGGCAACTCCATTACGACCTTTTTTTATACGTAGTAGAAAAGGTTGCGAAAGTACCAAAAAAGAAAATTTTTACATATTTCCGGGGAGCTTTTATCAAAATAGGGGGCAAATGCCTCCAAGAAGGGGCTCCAATTCATTGTGGTAAAGCAATTTTTTTTCACATGTAAATTTTTCAATTTTATTGGGGGAAATTTTCAAATTAGGGAAAAGCACACTAACCACCTCTTTACCCATGCAAGCGTTGGTGGATAAATTGACATAGCTGCCCCTTCCC
>JAODAL010011284.1:0-100753 GCA_025379985.1 Phyllomedusa bahiana | reverse complement strand
TAAAGTTAACCCCTTTCTGTCTGCCTGGAACATCCAAAAAATCTTTTATGGCCTTTCTCTGTTCATAAAAGTCGGGTCCAAAATGTGCAGGCTGAATTTTTCGCGGGTAAACTCGCATATCAGAGGTTTGGGGGGGGAAAGGCCGTTCTGCCGCTGCAACCAAGTATTTTTGTTCCTTTTTTTGTACGAAGGAAAAGGGGCATGCAAAATTTTTTTCCTGGCCTTTTTTCAGAATGTTCTGAAGATGGGGGGGGAAGACTTCAGGAACCTTTTACAACCAATTGAACACGGCGCCATGCAGGGCAGGGGACCACCCCCCCCTCGTGCAGCGCGGACACCTTCCCCCCCCCATTGTCCCCCCCCCCCGGTTTCCCCCGATTTTGCAGTTGGGCGGAGAAAGCCACACTCGATTTCTTGCTGCATGACGCGGAGCGTTCCCTCCCCTGGTGACTTTTTTCCGCCAGCAACCCGGGGTGTAAAACGCGTGACACCGCTGTGCCCTACACAGTGGTAGATGGACATACTTGTGGGCTGAGAGGGTTGGTGTGGTGGGGAGGAGGGGGGCGGACATTTGGCGCGGGTCAGCATTTTGACAACGTGGAGGAGAAAGCGGCGTCCGCCCAATTTTTTTTTGTTGCCCTGGGGAAAAGCACATTCCCCCAGGGGGGCCGAAAAGGGACATGTACGGCCCTGACCGTATTACAGCTCCAACTCCCCGCTGCCTCCACCTTGGAACAAACAAAAAAGCCAAGGACTGACCCACCTCTTTTCAAAAAATTTTAAATGGGTCTTTTCCCCTGCCTTTTTTGGAAAAAAAATTTCGGCTTGGAACTTCCATCTCGCCGGCACAACCCATTAGTTCCAAAAGGGGTGAGGTCCCCATTTTGGAAAGGGAGGACTGAAATACCAACAATTTGGACAGGACACGGTCACTGCTGAAACCTTAGGTGTTGGACGCTACGTTGTCTCTTTGCAATCGCCCCCCTGAACACTGTTTGCCCCAATGAGTAGCGGGGGAGCAGGAGAAAACTGGCCCCGGGAGATGTCAAAGAGAAAACACCCCCCTTCTCAGAGGTGGGGGAAACCCCCTTTGACTGGCGCAATGGAAATGCTTGCCACGGGGCCGCTTGCTGCGCGGGTTGTTTGCGGCCAGGTTTGGCCCAAACCACATCTGACCCCTTTCTCCCGGGGCCCCCGGGATGGTGACGCTGCATGTTTTTGACGAAAGGGCCGGGGTCCCCAACGTTCCCTCCCTGGCCACCCCTTCACTTTCTGCCCACAGATTCTACAAAACCCCCAAAAATTCGGCTCCCCCGGTGTTTTTACAAAGAACCCCCACAAACCGCCGATTTTTCGGTTTTTCCAACCCCCGCCAAACCGCCCCGCCGGGGGACTACTGCCGCCGCCCCCCTTGCCCCGCTGGGGCCCCCTGTGCCCCCTATTCTTGGCCCTGCGAAGCGGATTTTTAACCCCGGGTTGGCCGTTTGGCTCCCAAAAACCAAAAAAAAAAAAAAAAAAAACCAAAAAAAAAACCAACCCGCCGCCCAAAATCCCTCCCTTTCCCCCATCACGGCCAAAACGACCCATTTGGGTTTGGTTTCGCCCCTGCCTGACTCCCCAATGCTGACGCCCTTTTTCCTCCTGACGTAAATGAAGCCCTTGCCTCCCCCCCGGCCCCCCAAAGGGCCCGGCCCGGCTACATAAACATCAATTTGTTTTTTTCATCTCACGCGTCCCACACCAAACTTGGTGGGGGCCGAGCTGACCCCCACCACAAAAATGCCCCTCCCATGCCACTCTCCCCCACTCTATACTTTCCCGCCTACTGCAAAAAGCGGGGAAAAAGGCCCCTTTTCTTCACTCCCAAAGTAGCCCCTACTGCCCCCCCAAATTTTTCTTTCCCCCGCAATAAAGGGCCGCCCCCAACCACTAGTAATCTCTGGCTGAGGTAACCGGATGGGACGGGGCCCTGAGGACAGGTGGGGGCTGCTGAACCCCCTTCCCGGCCTTTCCACCTTAGGGTTGTACCGGGGTTCCCACCGCTCTTGGCTGGGGTTGTCCGATGTCACGGGGAAAAAAAAGGGGATACCAAGTAAACCCCAAAAAAGGGAACCCCTTTGGGTTGCTGAACAAAAACCCCGGCCCCTAGATGACCCCCGCAGTTGGGGCCTAAAACCGAGTTACCCCCCTCCCGCGCCCCTTCCCCTTGCTGTACTTTACCTGGGCCTGTTCCAGGAATGTTTGTGCCACTCCCCCACTTCCCAGTGCAGAGCCTGCCCCCCCTCCCCCTGCCCTTGACATTCTGTTTTTTTCAAAAATTGTACAGCCCCCGGGTTTGATGTTTGAAACTGTTTATGATAAATATACACCCTGTTTTTGACCCCCCAAATTTAAACCCCCAGTAACAAGCTTGGGAAACCTTTGGGAATATAAATTCGCTCCACAAAATGGCCGGGAAAAATTTACTTGTATTGTCGTTTAAAAACACTGTGTGTTTTACTAAATGTAAAAGCACAAACAGGCTTAATTAACCTTCGGACATGAATTAGGCTACAGGAAAAATGTATATATATTTGGCGTTGAAAAAGACGGTTTATTTTTGTCAGCACACCAGCAAAACAACGCTTAATTAACCCCTGGATGTAAATTGCGCCATAGAATTGAGCCGCACAAAATAGTAGCTTTGTAGCGTGTTACAATTGCGTGTTTTCTACGCCACACAACAAGAGATACAGTTGTAATTAACCTTTGCTTGTGAATTAGGCTACAGGAAAAATTTATATACAGCACACCAGCAAAACAACGCTTAATTAACCCCTGGATGTAAATTGCGCCAAAGAATTGAGCCGCACAAAATAGTAGCTTTGTAGCGTGTTACAATTGCGTGTTTTCTACGCCACACAACAAGAGATACAGTTGTAATTAACCTTTGCTTGTGAATTAGGCTACATGGAAAAATTTATATATTTTGGCGTTGAAAAAGACGGTTTTTTTTGTCAGCACACCAGCAAAACAACGCTGAATTAACCCCTGGATGTAAATTGCGCCAAAGAATTGAGCCGCACAAAATAGTAGCTTTGTAGCGTGTTACAATTGCGTGTTTTCTATGCCACACAACAAGAGATACAGTTGTAATTAACCTTTGCTTGTGAATTAGGCTACAGGAAAAATGTAAATATTTTGGCGTTGAAAAAGATGGTTTCTGGGGTCAGCACACACCACAAAACAACGCTAATTAACCCCTGGATGTAAATTGCGCAATAGAATTGAGCAGCCAAAAATGAAGTGGTATTTGTATTGTACAAACGCTGTTCTTTAAATGAATACAACAGGAACTGGCTTAGATCCCACTTGGATATTGAATGTATATGCAGCTGCAGTGGACGCACACTGGATTTCAGATCCAATACCCCAAAAAATTAGAAATAGAACATTAAGAGAACAGTCTCTGAGACAAGCTGAGACACCCCACTGAAATCACTATATAAAAATCAATTCTTCAGTAAGAGCTATCAGCCGCAGCAGCACCTTCCCTGATGAGTACAGTGAGAGGAGTGTGAGCTCCCGGCGTCGCGCTCGGACTTATATAGTGCCGTGACGTCACAGAATCCCGCCGGTCTCTGATTGGCTTCATCTCTGCACATGTCATGCAGGCTATGCCCTTCTTCCTCCCAGAGTGCTTTGCCCCATGTAGCGCCATGTGCTCGCAGCCATTTTATCAATCAAAAGCACACTTCGTTCACCGGAAGTACCCCAAACTTCGACTTCGTTCCGACCGAAGTTTTCCTGAAATTCTAAACGAATTCCACTTCGTTAGAATCAATTCGCCCATCTCTAATCATAACATAGCATTTAAGCAATGCTTCCACAATATGGTACCTATACTCTAGTCAATAGAGGACACGTGTCTTCTTTCAACCGTACTAACTATGTAACTATGTAACTAATAGCAGATCCTGGTCTCAATACTAAAGTGTGCAAGTTTGGTCTGATGTACCACATCTTCTGATACGTAGCCATATGTCAAGGTTGGGTAGGGGTTCCCGAAATTTGACGTATGGGTACGTTATAGCAATCTTGTGAGCTCACAAGCGGAGCTTGCAAGAACGCGGCATGGGACCAGTGGTATATTACCGCTGGCGTCATGTCGCATCCCCGCGGCTGGAGTGAGCTCCAGCCACAGGAAATTAACACTTCGATGTCGCAAACTATCATGGTCACGACATCGAAGCTGAAGACGATAGGTGCAGTGAGTGGCAGAGACGCCGCTCACTGGTCCCTTACCCGGCAGCCTGGATGCTTTATGAAAGCAATGCATTGTGGGCATGGTGATTCACAGTAACCATGGAGTCCAGTACACAGCAGTAATGCTGTGTACAGGTCTCCTCTGGTATGAGCGATTTGAATATCGCTCATATAACTCCCATCTGGGGTAAAGTGAAAAAAAATTTAAAAAGTAAAAAAAAGTAAAACACAAACACGAAAAATAAAATAAAAACACGTACACTGCACTTTTCCCCTTTACAAATGCTAATCGCTCCCAAAAAGATAAATAAAGTACCCATATTTGGTATCGCTGTGTGTGTAACGACCCACCCTATAAATCTGTCATGTTAATTAACCCTTACGGTGAATGCCATAAAAAAAGGTCACAGAATTGCGATTTTTGTTCATCCCACAGCAAATAAAATGGTATAAAAAGTGATCAAAAACTCATGTAAAAAAATAAAAAAACACTACTAGGATTGCAGTATTTTCTTCACCCTGCCTTCCCAAAAACGGATTTAAAAGCAAACAAAAAGTCTTCTCCCCCCAAAATGATACCAATAAAACATCAACTCATCCTGCAAAAAACAAGCTGTTATACAGCTCCGTGCACAGAAAAATAAAAACGTTATGGCTCTCAGACTATGGCGATGCAAAAACGTGTTTTCCTTTTTGAATAAAAGTGATTTTATTGTGTAAAAGCAGTAAAACATAAAAAAATACAAATTGGGTATCGCTGTAATCAGGTCGACCTGTTGAGTAAAGCTAGCAGGTCATTTAAACCACATAGTGACCTCTGTAAAAATAAAAATAAAAAATACTGCCAGGATTGCTGGTATTTTGTTCAAAATGCTTCACTAAAAGCTTAATAAAAAGTGATCAAAGCATCATATTCACCCCATAATGGAACCAATAAAAATATCAACTCTTCCCGCAAAAAACAAGCCTATAATCAACTCCGTATACAATAATTAAGAAGTTATGGCTGTCAGACTATAACAACAAAAAAATGCTATTTTTTTATGAACGCATTTCTATTGTGTAAAAGTAATAAAACATAATAAACTGTATAAAATTTATATCTTGTAATTATCCCGAGCCACATAATAAAGTTAGCCTGTCATTTATCCTGTATGGCGAAAACTGTAAAAATGAAGCCCAAAAAACATGGCGGAACTGCGTTCCCCCCTCCCCAACCCCGCCCGCCCCATTTTTATGGCCCAATGCTAAAAAAACTACGGAACACCTGTGTATTCAAAATGCACAATACACCCCTAGGTGAGATCTATGAGGGGTGTTGAATCTAAAATTAGGCAACTTCTGGAAGGTTTCACCTGTTCTGGTACTTTGGGGGCTTTGCAAATGCGACATGGCACCCACATGTAGGCTATCGCCGAACTTGGGAGAACTTGCATTACACAGTTTGGGATGCTTTTTTTCCAGGATTCCATGTAAAAATTAAACATTTTCAGCTAAAATTGCAGATTGTTGGAAAAAATTTTGGGTTTTTGTGTTCAGAGCCTAACGCTAAAAAAATGTTGAAACACTTGTGGGGTCGATATACTCACTGCACCCCTGGATATATTCCTTAAGGGGTGTAATTTCCAATATGGGTTCTTTTTAGGGGAGTTTATTACATTTTAGCACCTTAGGGTGTCCACAAACCTGAAATGGAGCCTAAATAAAATCGTATTGAAAATGAGACCCCAAAGTCCAGTCCTATTCTGGGGCTTGTGGTTGAGCCAAATAGTGCACTATGGCCACATATGGAACATATCTAAAAACGGCAGAATCTTGGGAATTGAGGTTGAGTTGCATTCACCTGGTCACATCTACCATGTTCCAGTGAATAATAAATAAAAATTGAAAATCTGCAAAAAAAATTCAATTTTGAAATTTCACCTACACTTTGCTTTAATTTGTGTGAAATATTTAAAGGGGGAACAAACTTTCCAAATGCTTTTTTAAATACTTTAAGGGGTCTAGTTTCTTAGATGGGGTCATTTATGTGGGGGTATCTAACAAAGACCCTTCAAAGCCACGTCAGAATTGGACTGGCCCCCTAAAAAAATCTAATTTGCTAATTTTCTTGAAAACGTGAAAAATTACTACTAAATTTCTAAGCCCCCTAATGTGGTAATTTTTTTTTTTTTTAAATGATGCTAACCTCCAGTAGACATATGGTAGATGCTAATTATAAACTATTTTGAGTGGAATAACGCAGACATTTTTGAACTTTAAAAAATGCAAATGTTTCCAAATTTTCATGATATTTTGATATTTTTCACAAATAAGCAAGGATTTTTTGGACCAAAATTTTCTACTAACTCAAAGCACAATGTGTCAGGAGAAAACATTCTCTGAATCACTTGGATAGGTGAAAGTATCAAAAAGTTATTCTCACATAAATGCACATGTCAGATTTTAAAACTGGGGCTCTGTCAGGAAAGCCAAAACTGGCTCTGGGGGTAAGGGGTTAAAATTATCTTAATGTTGATCATATTAAATTATCCAGCCTATTGATGCATCTTGATAGTTTGATTTTATTTAGCATATACAGCTTATTTATGGATTACTTTAATTTCTGTGATTTTGTTAACTCATTTACAACTTAAATATTACCCTGTCTGTTCAGACTGTGCCCGTTCAAGTCTAAAAAAATTGAATAGGAATTGCATATAGATAAGTAGCAGAACGCAGTCAAGATGAATAAATATAGCAGCCTAAAGTTTAAAATCATGGCCCAATTTTCTTTTCAATATTGACCACTCTCAAATATTTTCATCCAAATACAGAAAAATCTATTTCACATAAAAGAAGCCGTTTTTGCTTTTAAACACCTATATGTTTATCTTAACCATTGGACCAGACCTCATGCCGAGCATCCAGAGGCAGAGCAGAAAAAAAAAAATCTATTTTCCAGTTCAACCAAATTTCAACCATATTGACGAAAAGAAGATCACATTTCCCTGCTTTAGGTAGGTGGCTCCAGCAATATTCATGCATTTCTTTTGTGTATGTCTGCAACAGTGTTCTGATGGTCTTCAAAGCCAGCTGTGAAACACAATAGGTTTTTCAGGCCAGGCTTTTTATGTTTGTTTGCTTGTTCTGATGGGTTTCTTCTTTTGTTGTTTTGAATCACAGAGATAAACTGTTATAGAAGATGTGAAGAGGAAAGGAAATGGAAATAAAGACCATATTGAGACTAAATTGTTTATGTTCTCGAAATATCTTTCCAGCACATACAATTCATCTCAGGCTTTCTAATTAACTGTTCCGTCTCCACATCATTGCCTTGACTAAGTCAAGGAGACGGGCCCATTAGCACATTATAGAATCTGTTCTGGCCACTGACACAAACCTGATGGCGGGTCCTTTTTCATCTTGGAAGAGGAAATAAGACTGCCCAGTGTCCTTATGACCATTATTTGAGTTGACAGATGTATGGTCCATTAATAAAATGATGCTTTCCATCAGTAAAGCTGTGACCTTATGCGACATTACAGAAGCTGATATTGCTGGAAATTAGAGTCTTTAGCACCTGGAAATTAAAATCAGTGTAAAGCTCATTGTTCTTAATACAGTTTTATAACCATGCCATTTTCTATATAGAAATGTTATATGTTAAAAATAAATGTTTATTAAAGCTATTTTATGTTTTGCAGTTAAAACATTTGGTGCCATAAAATGTTTGGTATACAAAGCTTGTTTGTTTGATTTTAAATATCAGAGCTTCCTGTATTGTCTTTATAGGAGGTAAAGTAGGGGTTTGTAAGGATTTTTTTCTTTCATTTCCAAATTACAAGGGCAATAACTTTTTTTTCTTTTACACCAGCATACAGTGGGAAAAATAAGTATTTGATATACTGTCAATTTCTCACCTACAAAGAATGGAGAAGTCTATATTTTTTCTCATAGGTACATTTCAACTGTGAGAGACTGAGTCTCAAAAAAGTGCAGAAAATCAAATTGTATGATTTTTAAATAATTAATTTCCACGTTATTGCATTAAATAAGTATTTGATACAATAGAAAAAAAGAACTTATTATTTTGTACAGAAACCTTTGTTTGCAATTACAGAAAGCAGGTGTTTCCTATAGTTCTAGACCAAGTTTGCACACACTGCAGCAGGAATTTTGGCTAACTCCTTCCTATTGATCTCCAGATCTTTCAGGTTTCAAGGCTTTCACTGGGCTACATTGAGTTTCCACTCCCTCCAAAGATTTTAAATTGGGTTCAGGTCTGGAGACTGGATAGGCCACTCCAGGACCTTGGAATGCTTCTTACAGAGCCACACCTTAGTTTCCCTGACTGTGTTTTGGGTCATTGTCATGCTGGAAGACCCAATCACAACCCATCTTCAATGCTTTTTCTGAGGAAGGAAGAATTTAGGCCAAAATCTCGCAATACAGTTCCCCATCCATCCTCCCTTCAATACGGTGCAGTCATCCTGTCCCCTTTGCAGAAACCCCACCAAAGTATGATGTTTCCACCCACATGCCTCATGGTTGGTACTGTGTTCTTTGGGTTTTTCTCATCCTTCTTCTTTCTCCAAATATAATGTCGTGTTGATACCAAAAAGTTCTATTTTGGTCTAATTTGACCACATGACTCCCATGCCTCCTCTGGATCATCCAGATGGTCATTGGTGAGCTTCAAACGGGCCTGGACATGTGGTGGCATGAGCAGGGAGACGTTGCGTGCCTTGCAGAATTTTAATCCATATAGGCTTAGTGCCTTACTAAAAGTAATCTTTGAGACTATAGTCCCAGCAGTATTCAGGTCATTGATCAGGTCCTCCTATTTAGTTCTGTGTTGATTCCGGACCTTTCTCAGAATCATCTTTACCCCATGAGGCAGTATCTTGCATGGAGCCCCAGACTGATGAAGATTGGCAGTCATGTTATGTTTTTTTTTTCCATTTTGCCAATAGTTGTTACCTTCTCACCAAATTGCTTGCCTGTTGTCATGTAGCCATCCCAGTTTTGTACAGTTCTACAATCCCTGGTGTCATTAGACAGGTCTTTGGTCCTGGCCATGGTGGAGAGGTTGGAGTGTGATTAAGTGTGTGAGCAGTAGGTTTTATACAGTTCAAACAGGTGCATTTAATACAGGTAATGAGTGCAGAGTAGGAGGGCTTCTTAAATAAAAACTAACAGGTCTTTGAGAGCGCAAATTCTTGCTGGTTGGTAGGTGATCAAATACTTATTTCATGCAATAAAATACAAATTAATTATTTAAAAATCATGCAATGTGATTTTCTGGACTTTTTTTATATTGTATCTCAGACAGTTTAAGTGTACCTACAATAAAAATTGCAAACCTCTCTATTCTTTGTAGGTGGGAAAACTTTCAAATTCACCAGTGTATCAAATATTTAATTTCCCCACTGAAGCTATATGGAGCTTTGTTGTTTACAGGATGAGTTGTATTATTTTATGGTAACATTTAATCTACCATATAATGTATTGGAACAGCAAAAAAATATATATTTTATATATAGATTTATAAAAAGGAAAAAATACTCAATTTTTTTGTTGGGTCTCATTTTCTGAAGTATTATGGAGTATGTTAATTTTACTCTGTGGTTTAGTACGATTGTAGATGCACAATATACTTTATGTATTGTGTATACTTTTTGGTGTGTTTTACCATTTTTAAAAATACTTGCATGATAATTTTTTTAGATCAATAACTTTTATTTTTCCATCGTTGGAGCTATGTGATTTCTTGTTTTGTAAGGCAAGCTGTAGCCTTCATTGGTATCATTTTGGGTTACATTTGACTTTTTAATCACTTTTTATTTCAATCTTTTTCTTGAGACAGGGTAACCAAAAATGCAGTTCTGGCATTGGGTATCTTTTTTTTTATTCCATTCACTTTGCAGAAGAGATGTAATATTTTAATAATTAGAACAGAATAGGCACTACAATAATGTTTTTTTCTTTTAGTTTTTTACAATAAATGAAAAAGAAATGTTTTGAATTTTTAATAAAAAATGTCTAGAGGCAACGGAGTAAAGATGTATGCATAGCTTTATATGTGTGTTTAGTGATACTAGTCTACCTTTTCTAGACCAACAGCTGTCATGAAATCCTTATTTTGTGCTAATCTCAGTCTACATAGTAAAGTTGGGAAGCTAACTGAAGACAACACAGAAATGTCAGTTTATTATCTCTGTGTAAAAAGAGGAATATTTTAGAATTTTTTAATGTATGGTGATATAAAAATAAAAAGAACACCAAAAATGGAAACCGAACTGCCTTTGGGGTGCTTTCACACAGAACTTTTTTTTGTGTTCTTTTTTTCATAAATACACAGCAATTAATTCTGTACATTTCTGCATTAATAACAAAAACACACCAGAAGACATGCCAAAAATGCTCCGTTGTAACACCCTTAGAGCAGAAAGGGGGGGGGGGGGGGGTGGGGGGGGGGGGGGGGGGGGGGGGGGGGGGGGGGGGGGGGGGGGGGGGGGGGGGGGGGGGGGGGGGGGGGGGGGGGGGGGGGGGGGGGGGGGGGGGGGGGCGATTTTTTTTGTGCAAAGCTCCTTGTAATATCATGTTTTTTAGTGCAGTAAAATTTTAAGGGCCCCTTATTTTTTAAAAGGGTTTGAAGCCACTTCAAGACCCCACATAAGCACCTGCCCAGATATTTTAGAGCTCTGTTCTATATATTTTGGTGTTTTTGCTCTTTTTTTCTTGCAATATTTTGCCTGTATTCAGTGTTATGAGATGGTCTTGATCTGATTTAAATCACAGCAAGCGAATTAACCCCAGGACACACCACTTTTAGAATTACGTAAACAGCCAGCATACATTGCAGGCTAGTTGAATGTTATCTGTTGTGATGTTCAATAACATGTTAACAAAAGTGAAACAGTTGTTAAAGCAAGCATTTCCCAAAGAACAAAGATGTGACCTTATTCCTTGCAACATAGCTGTCATGGCATCTTTATGGTGGGCTTCCTTTCCTCCTATTTGAGGGTTGCTGTTTTTATAGCTCCTCACAGGTATGCACAGCATGTTTCTGTCATTTTATGTGCAATATGATTTATTAAAGTTTTCAAGGAATACAAACAAATCAATGGGTAAATATACTTTAACAACAGGGATAACAAAAAGTCAATCATGAGAAGCATTATTACAAATAAAATAGAGACTAGATAGTAGGTCTAGATGGTAGAGACTAGGTAGTATGGCAACAAAGCAAAAAGACAAAGAGATTTCATCAGGTTAGACACAAAATTAATGAATAGAGGGAAAGCATAAAGAATGCTATGGATAATAAAAATTGTGCATGTGCAGGTAGGGCCTAATTTGGGACTCTATCATAGTTTCCTATCTGTTAATTGCACCTTGAGATCCTAGTGAGAAGGTAAAAATGCCTGAAGCATAACCTCAGATTTAAACCATTAGACCCCCCTCTACAGTTCATAAAGGTAGGATGTAGGATGTTAAATAGAGTTTAAAGGGAAACAATCACCTTACATTTAACCTTTTTTCACTGCAAGTAGTGGACCCACTGTGCCACTAGCAGGCTTACTCCAGGGGGCGTGACTAAGCAGCCATCAGGTTCTTCACAGAGCCTTTGATGGTAAGGATGGTTTAACCCTGATGGCTGCCTGGTGCGACCTCCAAGCAGTCCCTTGCAATGGCAGCTGACCTCAGACAGGCCAGAAGCACCATGGCAGGCACCACACTGGCAGAGACAACGACAAGGAACAGAAACAATGGGGGCAAAAATCAAAAAAGGGACAAGTCTAAGGACAGAACAGGGCAAGGACAAAAAAAAGAAAAAAAGAACAGGCATAAGATGGAGGCCAATTTTTAATAAAATAATAATAATAAAAATAATAATAATAAAATAAAATCTTTATTTATATGCGGCAACAAAATTTCCCAGCACTTGACAATTTAGAAAGTATAAGTAAGACAAAAAAACAAACATGCATAGAAAAAACTACTTACAGATCAACACAGGTATGAGGGGCCGGGTCCCAAGAAATTACAATCTTTAGGGGTGTAGTGAGAAAAGGGTGAGAAGTGCTATTTACAAAGGTCCAGACTCTAATAAAAATTGGGGATGTACAAAAAAGTGGATGAATCTGCCACCCAGACCATACAAGTATATTGTCATGATTGTGCCTGACACACCCCTGGCTTTTGGCTCTGGTCACCGTCCACGGACGTTGCGGCAAAAACCATGGTTTCTGACATAACACCTTACAGTTTTATTTTCTAGTGGGAACTTGGTCTTCCTCCCTGCATTCTTGATTAATTCCTGGCCAACGCCCGTGGTCAGGAATCTTCCAGCACTCCACTGGTTAAGCTTGCTCCTTGTTTGTTTCTGTTTATTGACAGCCCTTTGCTCCTATCAGGTCTTCTGTTACTTCCACCCATTACCTTCATCTTTTTGGTTTCTGGCAGGTATTTAAGGGCTGTTATATCTCTTCCCCTTGCCTGCTATAGGTTTTTGCTCCCTGTTGTACACCCGGTTTTTGCCTGCTGCTCTTTATTGTCACCTGACCTTTGGCTTGCTTCTGACTATCCTTCTGCCTCCATCATCTGTCCTGTGTCTCCCTTGTGTTACATCTCCATTGGCTTGAACCCCGTTTATCCCTTGCCTCATGTTTTTGTACTTCGCTGCCATTTCTGTTACCGACTTTGGGCCGCCTGACTACGTGTATTTGTTCAGTGTTTGTTTGTCCTTGTCTGTATTGCACCTTGATTAGTGCAGCCATCAGTCTTCTGGTTGGGGCCGGCCTATTAAGGAGTCGGGTTCCCCAAAAGGCAGGGACAGGGGCTGGGACCAGTGTCAAGGCCTCACTTGTCTGTGTCTTGGTGTGGGTCCCTGCCCAGTCCCTTACAGATATGCAATATAAGTGCCTGTGAATGTCCAGGAAATGATGAATGAGTATGACAGAAATGGGGGGGATTAACACTTAGGGATCTTGGTAGGCCTGCCTAAGAAAATGAGTTTTTAGAGCGCACTTGAAACTATGAAGGTTGTGAGTGTGCCTGATCATATGGGGTAACAGGTCCCAGAGAACCAGAGCAGCACGTGCAAAATCTTTGAGACGGGCATGGGAGGTGTGTAATTTCAGATCATCAGCAGAGCGCAGAGAGCGGGTAGGGTGGTAGACAGAGATGAGGGAGGAGATGTAGGGAGGAGCAGCACAGTTGAGAGCTTTATGGGTGAGAGTGATGAGTTTAGGTTGTATTCTGTACTGAATGGGCAACCAGTGCAATGACTGACACAGGGTAGAGGCATCAGTATAGCGGCTGCAGAGAAAGAGGAGCCTGGCTGCTGTATTCAGGACTGATTGGAGAGGGGAGAATTTACAGAGAGGGAGACCGATAAGTAAGGAGTTACAGTAGTCAAGACAAGAGTGAATAAGAGCAACAGTAACAGTCTAGGTTGTTTCCACAGTGAGAAAAGGACGGATTCTGGAGGCCAAAGATACAAAGACAGGACAAGAAACACAGATGGAAATAGACTAAGAATACAAGGCAAATCAGGGTAATCTAGGAGCTCAGAAAGGGAAGGAGTACACACAAGCATTACTGACCAGGAGCATCAGACAAGCTAGGATTAGAGATCGGCGAATTTCTCAAAAATTCGGTTCGGTCACTTCGCCGAATTTCCGGACAAAAATAAATTCGGTACGAACTACTTTGGGACGAATCGCGTTAAAAAGCAGCTATTTCCAGGCTGCACAGAGCCTGCAGGGTGCTGTAGAACGTTGTGCCATGCTTAAATATGCAGAGGGAGCTTGGTTTGGTCTTCATACAATGTTGTGTTTAAGTATGACACGCACATGACTGCCGCCGCTCTTAGAATCGCTTCACTAAAAAATTCCCTGGGCACTTAAGAGGGCAAAACTGACCAAAAAACTGAAGGGGGAATGTTGCCTGATAAAGTCATGCCAGCGAAAGCTGGAAAAAAAACAAGCTTGGAGCTCAGGTGGCAACATTAGTGACAGAGTGTGGAGGTGACGGCGGCAGCCACAGCAGCATGAGGTCAGACAGTGGCACAATGACATTCTGGAGGTGGCAAAAAAAGGAGTAGGCCACAGAGTGGCACAATGACAGAGAGTGGAGGTCGTGGTAGCAGCAGCATGACGTCAGGCAGTGGCACAATGACATTCTGGAGGTGGTAAAACAGTAGTAGGCCACAGAGTGGCACAATGACACAGTGTGTAGGCCACGACAGCGGCAGCAGCATGAAGTCAGACAGTGGCACAATGACATTCTGGAAGTGGCAAAAAAAGGAGTAGTCCACAGAGTGGCACAATGACACAGTGTGGAGGTGACGGCAGCAGCAGCATGAGGTCAGGCAGTGGCAAAATGACATTCTGGAGGTGTCAACACAGTAGTAGGCCACAGAGTGGCACATTGACACAGTGTGGAGGTCATGACAGCAGCAGCAGCATGAGGTCAGACAGTGGCACAATGACATTCTGGAGGTGGCAAAACAGTAGTAGGCCACAGAGGGGCCAATGACACAGTGTGGGGGGTCAAAACGCAGCGCAGCATGAGGTAGACAGTGGCAAAAGCATTCTGGAAGGGGCAAAAAAAGGAGTGGGCCCACAGAGTGGCCAATGAACCCAGTGTGGAGGTCACGGCGCAGCGATGAGGTCAGGCAGGGGGCACAATGACATTCTGGGGTGGCAAAACAGTGTGGCCACAGAGGGCACGATACAAGAGTGGAGTAGTCAGCAGCAGCATGGGGTAGAGAGTGGAAAATCACAGTGTGGAGGCCGGGGCACAGCATGAGGTCAGGCAGTGGCACAATGATTTTCTGGATGGCAAAAACGGGAGTAGCCACGGGGTGGCACAATGACACAGTGTGGGGTCAGGGTAGCACAGCATGAGGTCAGGCAGGGGCACAATGCATTCGGGAGGTGGCAAAAACAGGATTTTGGCCACGAGGGCACAATGACAGAGAGTGGGGGGCCGCCAGCAGGCATGAGGTCGGGCATGGCACAAATGCTTTTGGCGTGGCTAAAAAGGAGTGGGCCCGATGCCACAAGCACAATGTGGGGGGCCCGGTGCAGCAGATGGGGTCGGGCAGGGGAAAACAATGACTTTCTAAAAGGGTGGAAAAAAAAACAGGATAGGCCCACAGAGGGGCAAAAGACAGGGTGGAGGGCACGGCGCAGCAGCATGAGGTCAGGCTGGCACAATGACATTCTGGAGGGGCCCCAAAAAACAGGAAAACCCCAAGAGTGCACAATGCAGAGAGTGGGGGCACGGCAGCGCAGCATGAGGTCAGCATGGCACAATAAAATTTTGAGGTGGAAAAACAGTGTGGCCACAGAGTGGCAAAAATGCAGAGTTTGGGAGGTGAGGGCGGCAGGACAAAAACAAAAATCAGAGAGTGGCACAATGACAAAGTGGGAAAGGGGTTGGGCAATACCAGTCCCTGGTAAAGATGGTTGGGGGCAGATGGAAAAACTGGAATCAATTGTGGTCAGGGGGTGGGGGGCATCAAAAATAGGGCTGAGGCAGGAAATTTGAACCCGACTTATTATCAGTTTGGGTGAGGTGTCAGGGCTGATGTAGTTGAGCCTAAGACAGGGGTGGGGTGGAAATCTTGGCCGATCCCCCACCCTGACTCATCTTGAAAAAGATAGTCATTCCACATTTCCCGTGGCAAGCGGGTTCTCGGGGGGAAACGATGGCCCCGCCACATAACACCCGCCTGATCCCACACTACTGGCCAGGCAGGCAGTTTCTCCACTGCACCCGGGAAAGTTGTGCCCACACATCCATTTTGGGTGCCCATTTGTCCAGGATCTTTAACTGGGGTGGCAGAGTCTGTCCAAGTGGCCACCCCCCTGTTTGGTTTTCAGGGACTGCTCTAGGTCCTGCTGCTGCTGCTGCTGACGACTACCCTCCTCACTAGGCGGGTGAAGTAAGCTGCTCATCAGTGACTCCAGACTTAGGTTGCTGCTGATGGAGCTGGTACTTCTCCTAACCCCCCACCTTTCCCCAGCAGCCGCGGCAGTAGTACGTGAGCGCTGAGGAACCCCCCCGGTCAGACCAGTCAGAGGAGGGACAATGCCGCACATAGGCAGTGGCCAACTGACTACGGAGGATTTCCCTATAGTACTTGAGTTTGTCCTCCCTCTCAATAGCTGGGATAAAGGCTCCCATTTTGGACCGGTAGCGGGGGTCCAATAGGGTGGAGAGCCAGAAGTCATCCCTCTGCCGGATGCTGACTATCCGGCTGTCACTAGCCAGGCAAATCAGCATGCTGCGGGCCATCTGCACAAGTGACTCCGAGGGGCTCCCTGCCTCCATCTCCACTGTATACTGCACGGTGCTTGTGGGTCATCTGCCTCGTTTTCATCATCTCCGTCTACCTCCTCCAGCTGCTCCTCCTCTCTTGTCACCTGGGTAGAAAATCCACTCATTTCACCAGACAATGCTTCTGCTCCAATGTCCTCCTCCTCCTCCTCCAGTTCAGTCCCCACCGGACTCATGTGGCCGCGAGATGTAGTCGCCACGTCTCCAGTCCCCTGCCACAATCCCCTGCTGAAGCAGTGGAATGACGTTATTCATCCCGCAGTCCTGGCGACTGACAAATAACGTCGCCTCCTCAAATGGCCTCAACAAACGGCAGGTGTCACGCATGAGCTGCCACTGGCTGACATCAAAGTTACACAGGGGAGTACTCCTGTCTGCCTGGATCATCAAAAAATCGTTAATGGCCTTTCTCTGTTCATGCAGTCGGACCAACGTGTGCAGGTTAGAATTCCAACAGGTGGAAACATCGCATATCAGAGTGTGTTGGGGGAGGCCGTTCTGCCGCTGCAATTCAAGGAGGGTGTGCCTGGCTTTGTAGGAATGGATGAAGTGCATGCAAAGTTTCCTGGCCATCTTCTGAAGATCGGTGGAAGACTTCAGGAACCTTTTCACAACCAGATTGAACACATGCGCCATGCAGGGCGCATGGACCATCCCTCCTTGGTGCAGCGCGGACACCATGTTCCTCCCATTGTCCGTCACCATGGTTCCGATTTGCAGTTGGCGTGGAGAAAGCCACACATCGATTTCTTGCTGCATGATGCGGAGCAGTTCCTCCCCTGTGTGACTTCGTTCGCCGAGGCAAGCCAGGTGTAGAACTGCGTGACACCGCTGTGCCCTACACATGTGGTATGATGGAGCAGTACTTGTGGAGGCTGAGATGGTGGTGGTGGTGGAGGAGGAGGAGGCGGACATTGACGCAGGAGCCGCAGTTTGACAACGTGGAGGAGAAAGCGGCGTCTCCTGTCCAAGTTGTTGGTGGGCCTGGGCAGGAAGCACATTCACACAATGTACCGTAAAGGACATGTACTGGCCCTGACCGTAGTTACAGCTCCAGACGTCCGCGCTGCTGTGCACCTTGGAAAAAACCGATAAGCTCAAGGACTGGCCCACTTTCTGTTCTACATATTTATGAAGTGCTGGTACTGCCTTTTTGGAAAATAAATTACGGCTTGGAACTCTCCATCTCGGCTCGGCACAGCCATTAGTTCTCTGAACGGTGCAGTCTACCATTTGAAAAGGGAGGGACTGCAGTACCGACAACTTGGACAGGAGCACGGTCAGGTGTTGCACCTTAGAATGGTTGGACGCATACTGTTGTCTCTTTGCAATCGCCTCGCTGAACATCTGGTGGCGCCATGAGTAGCGTGGAGCAGGAGCATCCGGACCGGGAGATGATGTCAAAGAGAAACAGCTCCCTTCTGCAGAGGTGGTGGAGCCTTGACTGGCTGCAATGGCATGCATGCCACTGGCCACTGCTGCTGCTGCGGCAGGATGGACCACCACATCTGAGCCACATTTCTCCCAGGCCACCAGATGGTGATGCTGCATGTGTTGACGCAGAGCCGTGGTGCCAACGTTAGCTCCCTGGCCACGCTTCACTTTCTGCCAACAGATTCTACATATGCCCATATTCGGCTCCTCCGGTGTCTTAGCAAAGAACCGCCACACCGCCGAGTAGCTGATTTTACCGCCAACGCTCCGCACATAGTGACTACTATCGCCACTTCCTCGCTGAGCCCCTGTGCCGCTACTTTCTTGGACCTGCGAAGCGGGTTTTCTACCCCGTGGCTGCTTGGCTCCCGACCTCACACTGCTGCTACCCTGCTGACTCATGGCCACACAACCCACTTGCTGGCTGCGCCGCTGCCTGAGGCGCAAGCTGACGCCCTCTTCTCCTGACGATGATGAAGCCCTTGCCTCACCCGGCTCCCAAGTGCGGTCGGCCACATCATCATCTATTTGTGTTTCATCGTCACTGCTGTCCTCATCACCGGTCTTGGTATTGTGAGAAGGTGACAGGCGGTGTAGCCGAGGGAAGGTATTTTTCCCCTAGGGTACTGTCTTATGTGGCGTTAGGAAGCCTCTGGACCGATGCGTGTCACCGAGAGGCCTGGGCTCGGTGAAGGAAGGCCGACAGCTTAGGTGTCAGTAACACTATGTTACTGACACAGTGTTAGTATAGCGGTTCCAGTCCGCTTAGTCTGGGTCGGCTTTTCCTGGAGTGGTCAAAGAGCAGGGTGGGTGGCCACTCCCACGCCCCAGGTGAGGCTGGTATTAGGCCTATAAAGCCTGGGTCTGCAGGCTTGTGTTGGTCTTCCTGTGGACCTCTGCTGCTAAGAGGGAAACCACGCTGAGACTGTCTAATACTACAAGACAGAGAGGATCGCTCTGTATAGGTAGAGCTCAACCGAGCATGCATTTTGTTTGTATTTTTGGCCTGACCCTTAAGGCCTTGTGTTTTGTTTTTCCTGCGAATAAACCCAGGCAGCGCCTGGGCTTGAATTTTACTTCTGTGTCACTGTCTCGGTCTGTTGAAGCCCTGCTGCCTACCTGTTCGTGATGCTAACCCTCACATATGGTGTCTCGGATGCGGGCAGACAGACTTAAAGGGACATACACGTGTTTAAAGGACATTGGCTGCAGTTGCGCAAAACCCGTTGCTACGGGCAACAGACCCTGAAAAGTGTCTGGAAAGTGCTGTGAACCTATGTCCTGGGTTAAAGCTGCAGCAGCGCAGCAAGCAAAGACGACCAAGATGGACGAACTTTTGAAGCAGCTGATCCAGGCTAACAGCTGCCTACAGTTAATGACTGCAAATCAACAAAAGGTGCATGACGAGGCTATGAGAGCCCAGGCGGAGACCAATGCCCTGCTGTTAGAGGCTAACCGCCTCGCCCTTCAAATGCAGGACCATATCAACAAGCAGCTCCAAGAGCAAGTCCTGGCAGTGGCGCAAAGTGTACAGAGGACGCCAAGTTCGATTCCCGCTACCTGCGCCGAGGTTCAGTCTTCCATGCAGAAGATGACGCTCACCGACGATGTTGAAGCCTATCTCCGAGTCTTCGAGAGGGTAGCGGAGCAAGAAAAGTTACCAGTTGCTCAGTGGGCTGAGGTAGTGGTGCCCTTTCTAACTTGGGAGCCCCAGAAAGCGTACTTTGGCCTCGGCGAGCAGGATGCTCAGGACTACGCTAAGTTAAAGAGCGAGATACTAGCCCGCTTGGGGGTGACCACCACTGTGCGGGCCCGTCGGGTACATAACTGGACTTATTCTGACCGGCTACCAGTGCGCTCCCAGATGTACAACCTGGTCCACCTGGTGAAAAAATGGCTACAGCCGGAGGAGTCTACGCCAGCCCAGATGGTAGAAAAGGTAGTCCTCGACATGTTTATCCGCTGCCTACCTCCTGAGATTCAGCGCTGAGTTGGTCAAGGTGACCCCAGGGATGCCGGGCACCTCATAAACCTCGTTGAGAGGTACAAGGCTACGGAGGACTTGCTACAGGATGTACCTCCTGGACGCTCCAACCCCAGGAACAGAAAATCGTCCGGAGTCTCCGGTAAGACTGTCCTATAATCCCAGAGGGGTGCGGAGTGTCCCAAAAGGTGGTAGCGCCGAGGGGAGCCCAATGGAGAAAAAGAAATCTCCCAGGTGGACAGTCCAGGCCAGGGCAGAGTCTCAGGGAGACCGGGGCCGCATACTATGTTGGCGATGTCATGGACCTGGACATATGGCCGCAAACTGTCCCCTAACAGCAGAGCCCATGGAGTGTGACTCAGCTAGGCGGAGGTCACTGTTCGCACGGCCCGTGTGTTCCGCAGAAACTGCCTCAGAGACTGGTCAGCACCTGTGTAACATTAAGGTCAACGGCTACCCCATAACTGCTCTGTTGGACTCCGGGAGCCTGGTCACCCTGGTGCACGCCAGCTTGATTGACCCCACATCCCTCACTGGGCGCGTAATAGGGGTGCTATGCGTCCATGGGGACACCAAGGAGTACACTACCGCTGTAGTAAAACTAGAGACTCCTTGTGGGGTCATCTCCCATGAAGTTGGGGTTGTACGGGCCCTAATGCACACAGCGATCCTGGGAAGAGACTTTACCTTATTTTGGGACTTATGGCACCATCCGGTAACGTCTGAAGTTGTTCGTGATATTGCTGTGTCTGTGGTTGATCCTGAACCCTTTGACCCAGAGGCTTCGGTTCAGGCAGTTGGGGTGACCCCAGAGAGTGGTGACAACTTTCCCCTAGAGGTGCTCACAGGTGAGACTGGCGACCAGGAAGAGGAGGCTGCTATGCCTGACCTGGAGGTCTCCCGTGATAATTTCGGAACCGCCCAGCTTAGAGACCCCACCTTAGTGAGGGCCAGAGAAAATGTTAAGGTGGTGGATGGGGAGCCCCAATACCCAGGAGCTGAAACAGAGTTTCCCCACATGGCAGTTAACCAAGACCTGCTATACCAAGTCGACAAGGTCCGGGGGGAGGTTGTGGAACAGCTGGTGGTACCCCAGCCCTATTGACGAATGGTCTTGGGCCTGGCGTACAAGCACGTGCTAGGGGGTCACTTAGGAACCGAAAAAACCAAGGCGCGCATCCTCCAATGTTTTTTTTGGCCAGGGATCCATGTTGAGGTGAAACGGTACTGTGAGTCCTGCCCAGAGTGTCAGTTAACAGCTCCAATGCCGCATTACCGTAGTCCCCTGGTACCGTTACCTATCATAGAGATCCCATTTGAAAGGGTGGCCATGGATCTGGTCGGGCCCCTAGTAAAGTCCGCCAGGGGTCATCAATACATTTTGGTAGTGTTAGACTACGCCACGCGTTACCCAGAGGCAGTTCCTTTGCGAAATACCTCATCCAAAGGTATTGCAAAGGAACTATTTCAGATGTTTTCCCGTACGGGTACACCGAAGGAAATCCTTACAGACCAAGGAACTCCCTTTATGTCGAAAATCATGAAGGAATTGTGTAAGCTATTTTGCATCAAGCACTTGCGTACGTCGGTATACCACCCACAGACCGATGGCCTTGTTGAGAGGTTGAACAAGACACTAAAAAAATATGCTTAAGAGAGTGGTCAGTAAGGATGGGAGGGACTGGGACGTTCTGCTGCCATATCTGATGTTTTCTGTGCGTGAGGTCCCACAGTCGTCAACGGGGTTCTCCCCATTTGAGTTGGTCTATGGTAGACGTCCACGGGGCCTCCTGGATATAGCCAAGGAGTCTTGGGAGCACGAGTCCACCCCTTACAGAAGTGTTATTGAGCACATCTCCCTAATGCAGGAACGAATTGCTGCGGTTATGCCCATTGTAAGGGAACATCTACAGCAGGCACAAGAGGCCCAAAGCAAGGTCTATAACCGGTCCACCAAAGTGAGGAACTTTTACCCCGGGGATCAGGTATTAGTGTTGGTGCCCACGCTAGAAAGTAGGTTCCTTACAAAATGGCAGGGCCCTTATGATATAATCGAAAAGGTGGGAGAGGTAAACTATAAAGTGTCCCAGCCCGGTAGACGTAAACCCGAACAACTGTACCACGTAAACCTAATTAAGCCATGGAAGGATCGAGAGACCCTGGCTGTGGTTAGTGCCCCCGGTAGTGTCGTTCCCGAGGTGTGTGTGTCAGAATCTCTGTCCAAGTCCCAGAAACAGGAGACCAGGGAGTTTGTGCAACGCAATTCTGATATCTTTTCAGAACTACCAGGACGTACGAATGTCATCAAACATGACATTGTAACGGATCCAGGGGTGAAACTTCAGTTGAAACCATACCGGGTCCCAGAAGCTCGCAGACGAGCTACAACCGAGGAAGTCCAGAAAATGTTGGATCTCGGGGGTTATTGAGGAGTCCAGAAGCGAGTGGTCCAGCCCAGTTGTGCTGATACCAAAACCCAATGGCTCTATACGCTTCTGCAATGACTTTCGGAAGCTTAACGAAGTGTCAAAATTGGACACCTACCCCATGCCAAGGGTAGATGAGCTAATTGAGAGGCTAGGTCATGCCAGGTACTTCTCCACCCTAGATCTAACTAAGGGCTACTGGCAGGTTCCCCTTGCTGATCGAGCCAAAGAAAAGACAGCCTTTGCCACACCGGATGGTCTGTGCTTAGCTTGTGGTTTGCACGGGGGGGCGGCAACCTTTCAGCGGTTGATGGATATTATCCTCAAGCCCCATCGTCGGTATGCGTCAGCATACCTGGACGACATCATTATATTTAGCGAGGACTGGGACAGCCACCTACCCAAGGTACAGGCCGTGCTTAATTCCCTGAGAAAAGCAGGGCTAACAGCGAATCCTAAGAAGTGCGCCTTAGGTTTGGAGGAAGCCCGCTACTTGGGATATGTCATCGGCAGAGGCATTATAAAACCCCAAATCAACAAGGTTCAAGCTATTCAGGAATGGCCACAGCCCACAACAAAAAGGCAGGTGAGGGCTTTTCTAGGTATTGTGGGTTACTACCGGCGATTTATTCAGAACTTCGCTAGTATAGCGGCACCTCTGACGGATCTGACACGGCACAGTAAGTCCGTTATGGTCACTTGGAACTCCGAGGCAGAGAGGGCGTTCCAGGTGTTAAAGCTGGCTCTCTGTGACACGCCAGTACTGGTAACTCCCAACTTTAAAAAGGAGTTCATCGTGCGGACGGATGCATCTGATGTGGGGCTGGGTGCAGTGCTTTCCCAGGAGATAGACGGAGAGGGACATCCTGTCACCTACCTAAGTAGGAAGCTCACCCCTGCTGAGAAAAACTACAGCATCGTTGAGCGAGAGTGCTTGGCCATTAAATGGGCCCTCGAGTCCCTTAAATATTACTTATTGGGCCGACACTTCCGATTAATCACGGATCACTCTCCGTTAACTTGGATGTGTCAGGCGAAGGAAAGGAACGCAAGGGTCACAAGGTGGTTCCTTACCTTACAAAATTTCAAGTTTACAGTGGAGCACAGAGCAGGGAGGTTACAAGGTAATGCTGATGCTCTTTCCCGAACACACTGTATGGTGGCCAAATGTGTCCGACCCCACAGGCTCGAACAAAGGGGGAGGGTATGTGAGAAGGTGACAGGCGGTGTAGCCGAGGGAAGGTATTTTTCCCCTAGGGTACTGTCTTATGTGGCGTTAGGAAGCCTCTGGACCGATGCGTGTCACCGAGAGGCCTGGGCTCGGTGAAGGAAGGCCGACAGCTTAGGTGTCAGTAACACTATGTTACTGACACAGTGTTAGTATAGCGGTTCCAGTCTGCTTAGTCTGGGTCGGCTTTTCCTGGAGTGGTCAAAGAGCAGGGTGGGTGGCCACTCCCACGCCCCAGGTAAGGCTGGTATTAGGCCTATAAAGCCTGGGTCTGCCTATAAGGCTTGTGTTTGGTCTTCCTGTGGACCTCTGCTGCTAAGAGGGAAACCACGCTGAGACTGTCTAATAGTACAAGACAGAGAGGATCGCTCTGTATAGGCAGAGCTCAGCTGAGCAGGCATTTTGTTTGTGATTTTGGCCTGACCCTTAAGGCCTTGTGTTTTGTTTTTCCTGCGAATAAACCCAGGCAGCGCCTGGACTTGAATTTTACTTCTGTGTCACTGTCTTGGCCTGTTGAAGCCCTGCTGCCTACCTGTTCGTGATGCTAACCCCCACAGTATGCAGAGGCTGACCCCTCACAACATGACCTCCCATGCCACTCTCCACATCTATACTTTGCTGCCTACTGCAAGAAGCAGGGGATATTGGCCCCATTTCTTCGCTGCCAAGTAGCTGCTGACTGCCCTCCTCAAATTGTTCATCCTCGCTATATAGTGGTGCTGAGCCCAGACCACATAGTAGATCTCTGGCTGAGGGAACCGCATGGGACAGAGGCGGGTTGAGGACAGGTGAGGGCCGCTGACCCGCTCCCGGGCCATGCCAACTAAGGGTTGTGTCTGACGTTCCTACCGACTCTTGGCTGGGGTTGTCCGATGTCATCTGGGAGGAAGTGGATGACCTAGTCAACCAATCAAGAACCCTTGGGTTGCTAGTCAGTACACGGCCGCTAGATGACAGCGGCAGTTGTGGCCTCACCGAGTGACCCCTGCTGCGACGTCCCCTTGCTGTGCTGCGACCTGGGCCTGCTCCAGGAATGTTTGTGCCACTGCCACTCATAGGTGAAGAGCCTGCCACCTCTCTGTTTGACATACTGTTTGTTCTAAAATGTACAGACACTGTTTGATGAAGATATCTGTATATGATAAATACACACCCTGTATTTGACTCCAAATGAACCCAGTAACAAGCTTGGGTAACCCTTGGATATAAATTGCACTCCACAAATGGGCAGGAAAAATTGACTTGTATGTGCCGTTTAAAAACTCTGTGTATTTTACTGAATATAAAAGCACAAACAGGATTTCTTCTGTGGCGGTGAAAAACAAAGTTTCTTTTATGAATACAACTGCAGAAAAATACTGATGTAAAAGAATTGAGCAGCCAAAAATTACCAGCTTTGTAGCGTGTTACTATGACGTGTATTTTACACTACACAACAAGAGGATAACTTGTAATTAACCTTTGCTTGTGAATTATGCTACAGGATAAATGTATTTTTTACCAGTGAAAAAGATGGTTTATTTTAGTCACCACAGCAGCAGAACAACGCTTAATTAACCCCTGGATGTAAATTGCGCAAAAGAATTGAGCAGCCAAAAACTACGAGCTTTGTAGCGTGTTACAGTGGCGTGCATTTTATGCTACACAACAAGAGGAAAACTTATAATTAACCTTCGCTTGTGAATTATGCTACAGGAAAAAATTTATTTTTTGCCGGTGAAAAAGACGGTTTATTTTAGTCACCACAGCAGCAGAACAATGCTTAATTAACCCCTGGATGTAAATTGCGCAAAAGAATTGAGCAACCAAAAACTACGAGCTTTGTAGCGTGTTACAATGGCGTGTATTTTACGCTACACAACAAGATGAAAACTTGTACTTAACCTTCGGTTCTGAATTATGCTACAGGAAAAAATTCTTTTTTGGCGGTGAAATAAATGGTTTCTTTTAGTCACCACAGCAGCAGAACAACGCTTAATTAACCACTGGATGTAAATTGCGCAACAGAATTGAGCAGCCAAAAATGAAGTGGTATTAGTATTGTAAAAACGCTGTTTCTTTAAATAAATACAACAGGAACAGGCTTAGATCTCCCTTGGATATTCAATGTGCTGTGAGCAGATAGCATTAAAATGTATATGCAGCTGCAGTGGACACGCACTGAACTTCAGATCCAATACCCCACAAAATCAGAAATAGAACGTTAAGAGAAGCAGTCTCTGAGACAAGCTGAGACACCCCCCCAAAAATCGCTGTATAAAAATGAGTTCTTTAGTATCAGCTATGATAAGCAGCCGCGGCAGCACCTTCCCTAATCAGTACAGTGAGAGCGGTATGAGCTCCCAGCGTCGCGCCCGGACTTATATAGTGTGGTGACGTCACAGAATCCCGCCGGTCTCTGATTGGCTTCATCTCTGCACATATCATGCAGGCTATGCCCTTCTTCCTCCCAGAGTTCTTTGCCCCATGTAACGCCATGTGCTCGCAGCCATTTTATCAATCAAAAGCACACTTCGTTCACGCGAAGTACCCCAAACTTCGATTTCGTTCCGAACCAAAGTTTTCCTGAAATTCTAAATGAATTCGACTTCGTTAGAATGAATTCTCCCATCTCTAGCTAGGATACATACAGCAAACAAAAAATACCAGCAGGTACACAAACACAGCTAAGAACACAAGCATGGTAGAAACACAGACAAGGAACAAATAGGACTAAACAAGCATGGCAGTAACACAGACAAGGATCAAACAGTCAGACAAGACAGAATTACCAGAGCCAGGTAAACACCAAGACTCAGGCCCAGAGGTGTGGGAGGAACTGCTAAAAAAGCAGCAGGTGAAAGGGGATTGACTAGAGAAGCCACACCCAGCTGAGCCTACAGATGATTCAGAACATACATAACAGCAGGATGGGGTTGTGCCACTTTTAGTAGCCAGAAGGATTAGAGGGGGCCCCATGGTACATACATCATGGACAAACTAGGAAGGAAATGTCGCCTGGCAAACTCAAGATAGGTCACAAGCAACTTTGAATGTAGCGGAGTGACACATATATGAGACATTTATTTGGAATTTGGTAGTGGTAAAATAGGGAATTGTGGGAGGGTTAGGTCTATTGGCAGATATTACTCATGGAAGAGAATACAGAGATGTTGGGCATATGGCTTGTTCCAGTGTCACCAATGGCTTCAAAAAGCCACGATGAAACCAATTGATCAGCTAATTAAGAAGGCTTGCACAATGTTGAGGAATACCTGTGCCTTCCCTTAATTTAGGCATTTTAATATGAAACCTTTCTCTGTCCCATGCCAAACGCAGAGTATATCTGCTAAAAAGGCATTTGAAAGACATATATAGATACAAAATAAGCCCTAAAATTGGCACTGTCCTAAAGTTTAGATATGATATACATCCTTACAGGATTAACAGCTTGCAGACGTCCTCACCATTCATTTCTAAGGGTTTTCTGAATAGCTGAGTGACTGCACTTGACTACATTCAGAACTCCTATAGAAATGAATGGGAAGGAAAGCCGCATACTGTAACATGGTCAAATGGTGTAATATTTCCTATTGTTACATGTACTAGATGATTTTGCAAAGTTGTGGGGAAAAAGGAAAAAATAAAAAAATATCCTTACCTACCTGTCCACCACTGCTGCTGCTCTGGAGTTACCAGGGACCCGCTCATTTTTACTTCTGGAGTTTCAGCCTAGCACACAGAAGGGGCTCACTATGGGGCAAGCCTCTGCTATGTGTTTGGACAGGAACCATGAAATAAGGAGGAGCCGGTCCCAAATGGCTCCAAAGTTTAAGATAAATTTTTCTCCACTGACAACACCTTTAATGGTTAATAGTTTCAGCACTAAGTTGAAGCAGCCCGGGGATGAGTAACTGTCTGGAAGAATAACTGTCTGTTTAATTGTGGTGCTTTTAAGGAGGGTTTTACCCAGCAATGCATTTATGGAGTCTATTCCTTTGCTGTAGCACATACTATATTGCTTACAGCACATTGCTTAATGGAAAATTCCCTCATTGATGACAGGGTTTCCAGCGTGGTCTCCATTAGGATCAGTGACTATGTGGCATGTTGAGATAAAACTGTATATGTCTCTTTGAAGACAACTTGCAGGCCTCATGTGTCTTGTTTCATCTCTTCGTATTACTAATACAAAGTGGAAAATCATTCATACAAGGTGTAATATTCATTGTATGCATTTAATTCACCTTTAGTATATTGTTTAATAACAGGTTCTACATTATTTATATTCAATATATGAATCCCTGTTTTCCCATATTTTCAAGTTTGTTGGCATTAGCACTTTTTCATTTGTCTATCTAGTTATACCTACGGTACTTCTCATATTTAATTTTTTAACACATATACCAGTGTTAATATATCATGCTGGATACACATATCAGTGCCCATTACATACATATCAAGTACACATAAATATGTTGATAAGCTATTGTCTTTTTTGGTGTAATGCTTGGGATGATTGGCTCATGAGCACAGCCTCTTTTAATGGTTATTCTGTTCCATAAAATGTGATTGGCCAGCCATAGTTTTCTAAAATTTTAACTTGCTTTTGCTTTAAAGGAGTCAGTGAAAACATTGTAACCTTCACTTCAATGTCATATTAAAAGATCAATATTAAAGTTTATTTTGAAAATGAAAATCCCCTTTACTTTTTGTATCCTCCATATAGTCTCTCGTCCTTTGAGGCTTTCCCTGCAACTAGCCTAGCATTGAGGAAATCAGAAATAACATTACATAGGTAAGCTATACATAGTTACATAGTTACATAGTTAGTACGGTTGAAAAAAGACACTTGTCCAGCAAGTTCAACCAAGGGTGGGGAAAAAGTGGATGAAGGGAGGGAGACAAGGATGTTAAGCCCAACCTCCCCACTGGTTTATGCCCTGAAACCCACAAGGCAAGAACCAATCTGCTCCAGAGGAGACCCCAGCTCTGACCCCAGAGCCGCCACCAGCCAGTATCCATAATTTTACATAGCATTAATATTCTTATATTACGCGTTAATATTCTTTCGTTTCAGGTATATATCTAAGTCTTTCTTGAAACTCCCAACTGTTCCTGCTGTGACCAGATCCTCAGGCAGGCTATTCCATAGATTTACAGTTCTGACAGTGAAGAACGCTTTTCTCCTCTGGAGATTGAATTCTTTTCTCTGTAGCCGAAGGGAATGTCCCGTTGTCTTTTGAGGGGGCTTTACATGAAATAACTTTTCCCCATACTTTTTGTAGGGATTATTCATATATTTATATAAATTAATCATGTCCCCCCGAAGCCGTCTTTTCTCAAGACTAAATAAGTTCTATTCTACCATAACATATACATTTTTTTAACTGAAATATGTTATATGGATTAGTGCATTTCTAAAAAGTGATTCAAGATGAGAGAACCCTGGAGATGATAATAGGAGGTATGCACTATGGAAAGCCCATAAAAAGCCAACCTGTTAGCATATCTTTTTAGTGTGGGGGATATGGAGAAAATGCACAGAAACTATCTATGTTGGTTTTGATCAGGTCAAATCCAAGACCCAATACTGAAGGGAAAACAGTAAAAACCCCCTTTCTTACCAAAATCACCATGCCCTTATTACTAAATGGGGATAACTTTAAAAACGACAAATTTGAAATGGGCACGATTTTTCGCTGATCGGAAATTTCCGATCAGCGATATTTAATTGACAATCTCAGATAATCAATTACTACGACTTTTGGGTGCTTCCTGCATTTGGTGCCAAAAATCACTTGAGCTAGACCAGGGGACTGGGTGCGACGTCATGACGGAATGTTAGGGTTGTCAATTGGCGGGAAAAATCACATAAACCTCATTTTGCATAGAACAGCGTTCCTGTTCAGCATCATCTTTCATTGCTAACACTAAGCAAACGGTGCTGCGGTCTCCAAAACACCAGCTCAAAACACAGTTCTTCCTCTATTCATCGACAACTATGCTTTTAGCTGAAACATAAAATATAGGTAATTAGAGAATTTCAGTTTTTTATTTAGTTAGATACAGACTTTTTAAAAAACATCAGCGCTGCCAGCCACGGGGCGGGGGGGGGGCCGGACGGACAACAGGCTTTGGAAAAGGGGGTGATATTGGCAGCCCCGGCTCTCTTTGAACCTGCATTTAAAGGCATTTTTTTTTACCCCTTTTTGGGCCCGCACACCTCGCACCTAATGGAAATTGTACTCTTTTTTGTGGTCCCAGTTTTTTCAATAGCCACCTTTTACTTAAATTTGGGTACAGAAATTTTGTAGAAACGTTGGGTATTTTAAATTGGTGCAAAACCCCTTTTCTTTTTCCTATAACTTTTTAAAAACTGATTCACTTTGGGGCGCCCCCTTTTGTAAAACCACCTTTACTTAAATTTGGATACAAAAATTTTCTAGTAACTGTTGGTGTATTTCATTGGTGCAAAAACCACCTTTTGTTATCCGTATATCTTTTAAATAGCTGTATTGCACTTTGGAGCGGCACAGTGTTTTTCAAAGAGCCACCTTGTACTTAAATTTGGACACAGAAATTTTGTAGTAACTGTTGGTGTATTTCATTGGTGCAAAAACCATCTTTTGTTATCCGTATAACTTTTAAATCGCTGTATTGCACTTTGGTGCACCCTAGATTTGTTCAAAGAGCCAAGTTGTACTTAAATTTGGATACAGAAATTTTGTAGTTACTGTTCTCATGTGTCATTGCTGTAAAAGACGCAATTTCTCATCCGTGTAACTTTTGAATACTTTTATTGCGCTCGGTGAATCTCAGTTTGGCACATATAGCGCACTTGTATGATAGTTTGTTGAAAACTATCCATTCCTAGTCCTACTGGGCAGTTGTAAATCCCTGGGACTGAAGGAAGAACACTGTTGATTTTGTCTTATGGTTTTTCCACCAGACTGCATTTCACAGGTATTTGATAAAAACAATTCTCTTTCTAATCCCAGTTGGCTGTTTGAAATTAGAGGGATTTAAGAATAGCTGTGATTTGCCTTCTTTAAATAAGAGACTGTCAAAAACTCTTCCATACCTTTTTAAATTTATATCTTTCTGTACATGGAGCGAAAAGCAGGTGGTAAGCGAGCAAAGAGGGGTGTAGGACATGGAGATAGAGGCAAGAGAGAAGGTGCTCCTTCCAGTGCTGGCGAAGACACGCAAGCCAGCGGATCTGCGGTTGCAAGACCGTCAGGCCTGTCATCGCTGGGTCGGTGCCCTGGGAATCTCAGTAACGAACAGCGTCGCCAATCTGTTCTTCAGGGGTTAATGCAACCTGCATCCAGCAGTCTTACCTCCTCGTCCTCCCAGTCACGACCACAAATGTCGTCATCAGCATCGTCAGCATCCGTCCAAAATGAAGCGAAGGCAGCACAAATGTCAACTCGTGTACCCACCACTGTGGATAATCCATTTTCTGAAGACCTCTTTGATAACAAAATGCGGTTGGGGTCAGAAAGCATTTCAAAAGATCAAGAGGCCAAAGAGGATGATTTTGTCTGCCCAATCGCTGATGCCATCAGTGGAGGAGAAGGAAGCCGGTCAATCGGCAAAAATCCTGGGCGGTCGGCAACGCTTTGCAGTGCCTGTTGCTTGTAGCACGCAGCTCCAGGATGTAGAATGTCAGGACGAGGAAATCACCTGTGTTGATGATGATGATGATGACATTGCGCATCCAATGTGGTCTTTTCAGCAGAATTTGCTTGCGAGCGCTTCATCACTGGACGAGGAGGAAGACGATGGTGTAGTGTCAGTACGGCTCCTGCCTCAAAAAGGGAGAGGGAGGTCGCAGAAGTCCACTGAGATTATTCCGTCAGCCACAATCAGTGGAAACACCGCCTGGGACTTTTTCGAGCAAGCCTCTGATTCACCCAGCGATGTCATATGCCGCCTTTGACGTAAACGCATAAGTAGAGGGAAGAATCGTAGGTGTTTAACCACCACCAACATGTCTAGTCACATGCAGCGTATGCATGAGTTGAAATGGAAGGAACACTTGGCCAAAAAAGGCCACACTGATCCCGGGCTTCCAACCACTGTCACACCCTCTGTCTCCGCTTCCTCCTCCTCCGCCACGAACAAGCGTTCCTCAGCTGCCCATGTCTCTCAGAGTCTTGAGCAAGGATCAGCCTCTGCTTCAGCCTCCACCGTCGCCCGAGTACCACCAGCACCACCACAGACCCATCCTACCCCTTCTCCTTCCACCAGTTTGACCTGCATGCCGTACAGCGGCCAGTCTAGCAGCCAGTCTTCTGTCTACCAGGTTTGGGAGCAGAAGATACACTTTAACCCAAACCATCCCAAAGCCAAAAGCCTGAATGTCGGCATTGCCAGGCTTTTGGCCTTGGAAGTGTTTCCTTTCCGTCTGGTGGACACAGTTGTGTTCCGCCACATCATGGCCCTTCCCTGCCCCCAATACCAGATGCCGAGCAGGCATTTCTTTTCCAGAAAAGCCATTCCTTCCCTGGCCGGCCCCGTGTCATCTAAAATTTCAAGCGCGTTGTCTGCATCTGTGTCCGACAAAGTCCATCTGACCACCGATACATGGACAAGTAAGCACAGCCAAGGCCGCTATATCTCTGTGACAGCTCACTGGGTGAGCTGGGTGGATGTCTCTGGTGGTAACGGTGGCTCTCAGGCTTGGTGCACGCTCTTCAAAACTGCAGGGATGGTGCAGGGTTATTTCCCCCAAGGTCCACTGGTAGTATCATGTGCCCATAGAAACAAGGCCGTGTTGAAATTAATCTGTCTTGGAGACCGTCAACACACAGGTCAGGAGCTGTGGACGGCTCTTCGCAACAAGACCGAGCGCTTGCTGGGTGACAAGAACCTTGTGCCAGGCATGGTGGTGTGCGATAACGGTCGAAATTTCCTGGCCGCCCTTAAGATCAGTAGGCTGGAGCACATCCCTTGCCTGGCAAACATCATGAACCTCGTCATACAGAAATTTCTAAAGCGCTACCCCGGTCTGGACTGCTTGCTGAGGAAGGCTCGAGGTCTGAGTTCACACTTCCGCCGTTTGCACCCTGCTTCATCCCGCCTGGCTGCGTTGCAGCGGCCTCCCCGTCAACCGTCTCATTGTTGACGGGGCAACACGCTGGAATTCCACCCTTCACATGCTCCAGCGATTGTGGCAGCAGGGCTATGCCATTAAGCAGTACAAATTGACATGTGGCCTGACAAGCAGCGGTGCGTACCTCAGGGTGTTGAGCCACCGAGAGTGATGGCAGGTGAAAGAGCTCTGCACCATCCTTGCCAGTTATGAAGAAGCCACCAAAATGGTCAGTGCGGACAATGCCCTTGTCAGCATGAGCATTGTGGTGATCTTAGTTCTGGAACGATCGTTGGACAATCTGAAACATCAGGTCCCGCCAGTGACTGAGGAGGAGACGGACGCAGATGCGGACACTGAGCCTATCTCTCCGTCGAATCCAGAAGGCCCGACAGTTTCACAACTTTTTCGGTCTTCATTAGGCAGTGGTTCAGGGTCCAGGGCTAGTGCAAGGCGGCGCCTCAGCTCTCAGGGTACAGCATCTGAGGCAAGTCAGGGCTGTGTTGAAGCTGAGGCGGAGGAAGCGGTGGAGGAGGAGGATGAGGTATTCCTGGACACCGATGTTACCGATGTTCCTGCCTTGGAAAGAGGTTGACATGGATTTGAGGCGAAGGAGGAAGATTTGGAAGGTCAGTTTGCTAGTGCCCCTCGACCCAGAAGCTTAGGAAATCAAGGCTCCTTCTCTCACATGAGTGCTTGGATGCTCCATTTCCTCCAACATGATCCTCGCATTAAGGCCATCAAACTGAACAACAGTTACTGGGTGGCCACCCTCCTCGATCCCTGTTACAAAGCGAAACTCAGCACTTTCCTTCCACACACCCAAATAGAGATTAAAATGCAGGAATTGGAGACGGTGCTGATTGATCAGTTACTGGAGACATCTGTTGCGTCTGCTTCACGTTCTTCAAATGTCACGGTGGAACAACGTCAGCAACGTGACAGCAATAGAGTGCCAAGCAGCCGCAGTAGCAGCAGCAGGCATTGTGGCAGAAGCCTAATGGGTGACCTATGGCAATCCTTATTTACCACCTCACCAACGCATGTAATGCAGGGCACACATTCGACACACAGAGACCGGCTTAAGATCATGGTGCACGACTATCTGCGTCTCAACAACGATGTTTTTGGATATGTTCCAGACCCAATCAACTTCTGGGTATCCAAAATGGATGAATGGCCCGAGCTCGCTGGCCACGTCATAGAGGTGTTGTCCTGCCCAGCAGCCAGCGTTATAGCTGAGCGGGCCTTCAGCACAGCTGGAGGAGTCATTACAGACAAACGCATCCGGCTTTCCACAGATAATGTGGATCGTTTGACTTTCATCAAGATGAATCAGGCATGGATCTCTGATGATGTTGTGGCCCCAATTGCCGAGGTCACCGATTAGTTGCCAGTCTACTTCACATTCCTCTTCAAACAGAAATGGTCCTCTTGAAAAATTTTTTTTTAAATGATCATTTCTTATTCTCAATTTTTATTCTCAGTTCCCAAAAGGTCATTTTGCTGGTTTTGCGGTGAGGAGACTGTAAAAGACACCAATTTTACAAGGTTTCATGAAAAAAACGTATTCCAATTAATCACTTCGGGCGTCATGTATGAAACTCGCCACGTCGGAGTGCATGTTTCCGCCAGTTTTCCGGCGAAATTTGTGCAGTGCGGGACTGCGCCTAAGATTCGCCGTCCGAGGAGGTGCGCTCATACATGCGGTGAAAAGTTCACCACGCCTCGCCAGGGTGTGGGGCGCAGTGTGGGACTTAGGCGCAGTGCGGGACTGCGCCTAACATGGATGCCAATTTGAGACAGGCTGGAAAACAGCGAGAAATCATTAAAGATGTCCGTGCGGCATGGAGTATGAATCAAAAAATCGCCTTTATAAAGGCGTAAAACATTCTCTGAAAAAGAGCTCAAACCTAAATTCTCTATATCCCAATTCCTGATGTAGCACCGGTGACGGCGACAAACACATTGTTAGTGATTTGATTGATTTATGTTTATAGAAGGTTTCAGCTCTTTTTCAGATAATATTTTACACCTAATAAAAATGATTTTTTAAATCATACTCCATGCCTCACGGTGCTGAGAGCTGAGATTTCATTGCCCCGATCTGTCCATAGACTATAATGGGACAAGTAGCTCGCGCTCTGATTGGCCGGAATAGCCAAGCCCCCGCTAGCTCAACCAATTAGCTCTTTTCTGCATTTTTACTGTATTTTGAACTGTCCCACCTTTGATTTTGATTGGTCAAAACTCCATAGGTTATAATGGGTCCCTGTCGCTCCTATTCTGATTGGCCATGATAGCCAAGCCCCCGCTAGCTCAACCAATCAGCTGTTTTCTGCATTTTTACTGTATTTTGAACTGTCCCGCCTTTGAATTTGATTGGTCAGTACTTCTCCATAGGTTTTAAGTCACTGTCGCTCCTATTCTGATTGGCTGGTTTCTGACGACCAATGAAAAGCACTTACAGAATTTGAATTACTGTATTTCCCGGCAATTTCCAAGATCCTTATTCCTGATGTAGCGCTGTTCTAGATTTTTGGAAAGTGATTTTTTTATTTAATTTTTTTTTAAGGTTTCAGCTCTTTTTCTGATGTTTTACACCTAATAAAAGGGATTTTTTTTATTCATACTCCATTCCGCACGGCGCTGAGAGCCGAGATTTCTCTTGCGATCTTCTATATGTTTCCTCTCATGTTCCGTTCTCGCTTCACTTCGCCTCCGCCGGATCATTTAGACCAGAATCAACCAGGTCTGCCTGTCGGAGCTGGCGAGCGCTGCAATGCGCCTCACTTTGCCAACCCGCGATCGTACATGCCTCGGAGTTTTCGAGCACGCCGCGTCCCATCCCGGAACGCCCACACCGCGCCCATACCGCGCCCATTGCACGCCCCTTCATGTGAAGTGCATCCAAAAGTGGCGAACGCTGCGCCTAACATCGCATCCCTGCCAGAAAACAGGCGAAAAGCCCGTTCATACATGTCGCCCTTCATCTTTAAAATTTTTCGCACTGGCAATGGTTGTGGGGTAATGGTGCTGTGAGACACAGCTATAATCTAGGTCCTTTGGAACAGAAATGTGGCTGCTTAGTGGCATTTTTCTCTCACAATTTTTAACAGTGGCTGAGAAGTCATTTTTATAATTTTTTTGGTCATGCTGCTGTGAAATGCAGCTATACTATAGGTCCTATTATAAAAAATGTGGTTTCTAACAGACATTGGTTCTTCACAATTGTCAAGAGTGTCTCAAGGGTGATGTTTTGAAATTTATAGGGTATGGTGCTGTCAAAAACAGGAATAGGTAGGACACTAATTAGGACACCATTAGGACACATATTGCAAAATGACTTGTTTTTGCAAGATCTTTAACATAGCTAGCAATCCCGAAGTAGACAACCCTTTTTACTACAATTAATAAAAAAGAGTACAAAGACGGGGTGGATTTCATCCTATTTTAAAAATGTGTTTTCTAAATTTAAACTCTAAAAAAATTGCTGTACAAAATCTGAACAAATATTCCTCTGAATTGTACAAGAAGCTACAGGAAGACTTGAACAGATGGTTATAAAGGGGACAGTGTAGGGAGCACATCACCACCAAAAAACAAACAATTTCCCCCAACACGTGGTAAAACAGAAAAAGAATTCAAAAAAAAGGGCACCTGAGTGAAACAGGAGCGTCAACCACCACATTCCAATGAACTAAATTGGTCCGCCTCATACGGGGGGGCAAGTGCCTCGTAGAGGCAAAAATTTCTAAAGGGCTACCCGGGGTTTTGACTGTGTACGAGGAAGGCTGAAGGCTTAGCTCACACTTCCGCCCTTCCGCACTCGCTTCAGCATGACTGTTTTCGTTGCGCTTTCATAGTTTCAAGTTTCATGTTTCATAGTTTTTAAGGCTAAAAAAAGACAATCTCCATCTAGTTCAGCCTGTTTTGCAAGGTGTTATCCAAGAAGGCAAAAACCCCAAGAGGTAAACCCAATTGCCTCATTTTGGGAAAAATTCCTTCCTGACTCCAAATCTGGCAATCAGAAAAATCCCGGACCATGACCCCCTTGAATTCCTACTCATTTAATTTTGTTTATTAAACGCTCCAGAAATCACCAAACCCTTTTTTGAACTGGGTTTATTGAATTCACCTGAAAAAACCCCCTCTGGCAAGAATTCCAACTCACGCTTTTTATAGTAAAGCCCTTTCTATTTTATGTAGAAACTTTCTTTCCTCAAACGTGGGGATGCCCTCTTGTTCTGATACACCCCGGGGTATAAATAAATCTTGGAGAGATCTCATATTGACCTTTTTGATGTATTTAAACAAATTTTTTATGTCCCCCTAAGCCTTCTTTTCTCTAGACTAAATAACCCTAATTTTTTCCAATTTTTTCTGTGACTGTAGTCCCCCCATCCTTTTTTATTTTTGTTGCCCCCTTTGTACCTTTCAAGCTCTACAATTCTTTCCTGTGCCCTGGTCCAAAACTTACACAATATTCCATGTGTGGTCAACCATGACTTGTATAAGGGGAAATAATGTTCTCACATACCATCACCCCCCTTTTAATCACCCCATGATCCTATTGCCTGGCAGCTGCTGTCGACACGGGCTTAAAATTTAAGTTTACTATCCCCCAAATTTTTCCAAGGGCCTTCTCCATTCACTTTTACCCATGCTTTTCCATTTAACATGAATCTGAAATGGATTTCTCTTCCCCATTGCATAACCTTGCATTTATCATGAAAAAACCTTTCATCTGCCTTTTTCCCTCCCCAGGCCTCCAAATATCCAGACCCCTTTGAATAACATTTTATCCTCTTTTTGTGTTGATTATTTACAGAGTTATATCGTCTCAAAGATCTACTATTTGGTATTCCCTGGTTAAATCAATAATGAAAATGTTAAAAGTAGGCCCCAAACGACCCGGACCCCACAAAAAACCCGCATCCATCGAGAAAACCGTAAATTTACACCCTTTTTTTCTTCATGACCCCGGACACCCACTTCACATTTTTTTCCCCCAGCCAAGCATTCTCATTTTTTTTACCAACCTTTTATTGGCACCGTATCAAAATGCTTTAGAAAAATCTAAAAAATTTGACATCCAGTGCCCACCCCACCCGTCTACACTGACTTCCTCAAAGAAGCTGATGAGATTAGCTACGGCCCGACCCTTCAGAACCCATCGAAGGGTTTTTATACATTTTTTTTCAGCAGATACCCAGGATAGCATCTCTAGAAAACCTTCAAACTTTTTACCTACAAAAAGGGGTTAACTTACGGCCAAAAATTTCCTGTACTTTTTGCCCCCTTTTTTTGAAAAAGGCACCCCCCTTTGCTATGCCCCAAATCCTTGGGACATCCCCGTTATTAACAGCCATAAATATTAAGCATGGGGGCCTACTATGACATCATTAACCCCTTTTGGGAACGGGGGTGAATGCCATCGGACCGGGGATTTTCTATTTTAATTTTTCCCAAAAGGGAGCTGCACTTTTTCCCGCTTAACAAGAAACTTTTTTAAATTGGAGTTTACCACACTCCGTTCAACAAAGGGCACCCCTCGGAAATACAGTGGAGAAAAAAGTGTTTAATACGTTTGCTTTTTTCTCAAAGCCCCCTGTTTTTCTCCCTCATATTTTTCAAAGGCCAACATTTCTGTTTAAATTTTTACTATTTTTATATTTTAAAAAAAATTTTGGGGGAGTTTTACTTTTTATACAATATGTCTTTCCGTCTCCAGCTTTTTTCCTTTATCTTTATTTACACCTTTATTTTTTTTCCCTATACTTTTTAGTCCCCTTTTACTCCCCTCCTGTTTTATAGGTGAAACGCTTTCTTTTTTTTTTATTGCCTCTTAACATCCCTGTTGATCCACATTGGGGTTTTTCCGTTTCAAATTTTTTTATTAAAAAAAGGTAGTACCTCCACAGTGGTAGCCTAGATGTTTTTAAAAAAACCCATTTATTATTATTTTTTGCCTTATTTTAAACACATTTCCCCCGTCAATACGGTTTGGCCCCCCTAAGCAGAATAAAAAATTAGCCTTCCTAAAACTTGTTTTTTTGGCCCTTGACAAAAAACTCTATTGAAGGATAAACGGAAATTTATAAATAAAGGTCCTATTCCCAAAGGGCCCCCAACCTGAACCTTTGTTACCTCAGTCTATTAGTTAATATTAGGTCAAAGGCCCTTTTCCCCAGTCGTTTCCGCACCAATTTGGGGAAAAGGGAATTATCATTAGTTATGACAAAAAACCCGTTTCCTTTATGAGAGCTACAAGCTTCAGATTCCCCCTTGATTCTGGATAGTTAAAGTCCCCATAATAATAACCTCTTCTGATTAGCCGCCTCATCTATTTGCCTGAGGGGTACATCTTCCATGGTTTGTTAATTTGGGGGGGCCATAGAAACCCCTATTAGTAATTTTTAATTATTTTTTACCCCCCATGTAATTTACCCATAATATTCCACAGTTTATTACCTGTACCTAATCTTTCCCGCAGTTTTTTGGGTTCAGACGGAATTTACATAGAACAGACACCTCCCTTTTTGGTCTTTAAAGATCCTTTCTAAAAAACTTAAAACCCCGTAAGTTAACCGCCCAGGGTCGTACCTCGTCCACCATTTTCAGTTTTCCCCCTAGTCATTTTTTTCTTCGGCTATTAATCTTTTTAAATTTATTAAATTTTTTTTTTTTTTCAACTCCTGGCATTGGTCAGCATCAATTTTTAAAAATTTTTCAGTTTTTATTCCTTTCTCCCTACTTTTTTATCTATTGCTACCCCCCCCCCACCCACCCCCGTTTTTTTCCTAATTCCCCGCCTCTATCTTCCTATCTTTCATCTAAGTGTATTTTTCCCTCCCCCCCCATCCCTATTTTTAAAAATTTTCCCCCCAAATCCCGGCCATTTGTCCCCCAAAACACGCACCCTCCCCCTTTAGGTCGGCCCATCCCACAAGAGTCGTAGCCCAAAACAGAAGTCACCCAGTTCTCCAAAAAAACCCCCAACCCCCTTTCCTTTACACCAATTTTTTGAGCCACTTATTCACTTCTTAATCTCCCCCGCCCTCGGGTGGCTCGAGGGAAAAGGTAATAATTTTTTAAAAATTTTTAAAGGCCTTGCCCCGCTTTTGGCCTAATCCCTGAAAAACGTTTTTTAAGGGCACTCCCCTACCTCTAACTTGTCATTTTGGGGCCAATTTGGGGCCAAGACAACTGGGTTCCCCCACCCCACCCAGCGTTTTAAAACATTTTTTGCCGTTTAATGATGACGGATGCCAGCCGGGCTCTCACCGCAACCACTGTAACCGGGGCCCCGCTAGCTGAAAACCGCGTGTAATAATGATGAACACCGCCCGGTCTCACCCCACCCACGTAACTCCGGCCCTTTCTAGCTAAACCCGGTGATCCACGTTTACAGCCCACCCGCCGATCAAAATTTCCTTCAACCTCTGACAGTAAAAGCAAATTTTCAGACGGCCTCGTTGAACCCACTGGGACATCTGTTTTGTTTGCTTTTCATTCTAATGTCACGTGGAACAATGTCACCATAAAGGGAAGAGCTCTAAGCAGCAGCAGTATTTAAAAAAAGAGTTTTTTCTAATATTGTTTATTTCTTTTGCGAAATTTTTTAGAAGGTCCAAAGGGACCTGTGGGGGGTTTTTTGGGGGCATGCTGCGTTAGGATATTGGGTATCCAATGTCCATTTCTTTAAAAAAACTGCTTTAAAGACTCTTTTTCCCCTTCCGGGACTTTTTTAATCTGTGGGGCATGCAGGTTTTGGGGCATCTGCGGTCCAGGACAGGCATACAATGTCCAGTTCAACTAAAAGGGGGTTCAAAGATTTCCTTTTTTTCCCGCACTTTTTAATCTATGGGGGCGACAGGTTTAAGGGGATGCTGCCTTCCAGGGCCGGGATAGCAAGTCCAGTTTAAGTAAAATGATATTCAAAAAATACTGTCTTCCCGGCACTTTTTTTTTGGGGGTCATGCAGGTTTAAGGGGCATGCGCGTTTTCCGGGCCGGGAATCAAGTCCATTCAAGTAAAAAAGTGATTCAAATAATACTTCTTCTGGTACTTTTTAAATTTGTGGGTCATGCAGGGTTTAAGGGTTTTAGCGTTTTACAAGACAGGGGTATGAAGGTCTGTGATTTTTTTTTGTACTTTTATAACCTAATTTTCTTCCTAAAATTACACGTACTTTACTGTTGGAGATGTTTTAATTCTATCTTCTCCAGCCCCGTTTTTGGGGGTAAGAATGAAGGTGTTGTTTTCTCTCCCAAGACTTTAAAGTCACACGATATTCTTTATGCTATCGATATCGTCATGATAATTTCCGATATCGACTATCGAATCGATAACGATAGTTGACACAATCGCTCATCACTATACATAAATATTCATATTTGTGGTAATGAGATTTAGAAAAGGTCCTGGCTTAAATGTCAGTTTTCCAGTAGGAACTGTTGACTAAGGCCTCGTTCACACGGCTTATTTGGGCGCTGATTGGAGCCGTACTGCACGCCGTATTTGCGCTGCAGTACGGCTCCAATCCGTCCCAGTAACTACTGTAATACACAGTTCTCTATGAGAACTGTGGATTCTGTCTCTCCTCCCCGCTCGGCGAATACGCCCGGCGGGGAGACAGTGACATGTGAATTATTTACGCCGTGTACGCGCCGTAGATAATGACAGTGTATGGGGCCGGCGAGCTGCCGGCCGCCCGCCCCGCTGCACGGCTGCCGGCGTAATTGCGGGGCGAAATCCGTCCCCGCAATTGCGCCGGCAATAAGCCGTGTGAATGAGGCCTAAAGGTACCCATGCTGCATGTTGACCAATAGCTTTTCTTTCTGACTCAATTGTACATTCTACAGTGTCTACCTTCTGTAAGAACGAGAGATAAAGCATGTTAAAACCCAAGATGACAAATTCTTGTTTCTCATACCAGCATACACATAGAGACATAGCAAAGATTATCTTCACAGGTAATGCACTATAATATGACAGATAGTTATCTAAAAATATGTTAATGCTTTTCAGTGGCTTTTGTTGTGATCCAAGAACAAATAACTTAAAAACCCGTATTAGCACCAATCAGGGTAAACTATACCTGGAAGATAGTTGGTGTAACCGAATTGCCTGACTTTGTGTTTTGGCACTTTAAGCCTCTTCAGAGTTACAATTGTTAGTGAGGTATATAAAAGTGATCATTATATGTATCTTGAGAATTCTGTGCATTTAACCAATTTCGTTTTAATTAGCAATGTGAACAAGTAAGACCATTTTATCTCCCTGGTGTATTGTGCTTAGAAAACTTAAAACTTTTAAAGATAAAGGAATTACCCCACCAAAGATATACATAAGAGTAGTAATTTATGCAGTAATAGCTATCAGACAGGTGCTCCTAATGTAATTTCCATTTCCACTTAATTACATGACACTGTTCCAGCCCTATTAAATAAAGGCTGTAATACTGGATGTAATTGAGGGGCTGTACATTCACCTAATAGACACTCAGTTACGTTTACAATTTGTGATATCATTAATAGATAATAAGAATCTTGCACAAGAATTACAGTGTTTACATTGAAATTACTGTTTCTTGTGTCCTTTAAAGGGATTCTTAAAGTGGATTTTTGTAGTAAATGTCTAAAGGCTAATTGCTATCTCTACATACTGTCTGAACACGTTTAACACTTCCAAGTTTTTCAGGCATCCTATCGACTAAATTTCAAGACCCATATGACGGGAAAAGTATAAAGTAACAGTTCCTTGTCTGTAAGCCCGCTTATCAGCCAATAGCCAACACTAATAATTTATCTACTCTTGTTCTTCAATGAATCCACATAGTGCCAAAAATTTCGTTTACAGTGATTTTATTAACAGAGGATATATTCTTTATTTCCACTAGCCTCAACTATCCTACAGTGTTTCTAAGAAGGGATGGTTTGTCTTAAGAAGATGAGAGATTTCTGCATTTTGATACTTATTTTGATCACGCCCCATTGCAGTATCGCATGCTTAAATCTTATGTTAGGATATGACTAAAATTGATGACTCTTAATAGCAGATTAGGAAGATTTATTATCAAAATGGTCAACTTCTAGGCATTAGATTTATTTAAATACTGTAGAGATATTCTCTGTTCTATTTTGGTCAAATGACTTTCAGAGAAGCATCAGTCTCTGTCCAGATAGATCTTGATCTAACATTTCCAAATCAAATGAATCTAGTTAGTCTTTAGTCAATTAGTCAATTAGTCTAGTAGTTTAATAAGACAAGTTTTCTTATCCTTGTATAAGTACAACCTCAAAGCAGTAGCTCAGGTTCATCTATTTGCAATTTTATATTCACCAGACAAACATTGCCGACCCTCTATATAGATAGCATGCATCATAATGGTTTGGGTCATATACATATTTATAAATGTCTGTGTGGAGAATGGTGCACAATAGAAAAGACCAAACTGGACCCATGTTTATATTGTTGCATTTTGCCCCCCAGGACATAATAAGTCAGTGTCTGGTTCTCACTAAAATTTCTTACCATGATCTTTGGGTCAACTTCCCCTTCCCTTGCTGGCTAGCAGTGCATTTATTGTGAAAAGAAGGCATGAATAACCTAGCCTCTCCTTCTACATTAAAATAGTTGTCACAAATGGGGTCTTCTGTTTCCTTCATACACACAGAAAGGTCAGTTAGCACAATTTAAGGAAAGGGTTGTCCAGTTGTCTGTGTTTAAGAAAAGTCAGTATGTTGTTTTTAACTTTTTAATACTTTTTTTATTACACTTTAAAACTTTAACTTTGAGTCCCCCTAGGGCACTTAACTACTAGGGGGAATGATCATTTATACAGCCTAATGCATTGTGGTTTCCCCACTTCCTGCCTATGGCCAGAAGTAGGGGAATTGAAAACATGGCAGTGATGGAAACCTTCACAAGGCTTCCAGCTGCCATGTTAAGCAATCGGGAGCCCGCAATTTCGCCACGGGTGTCCCGATCGCAGTGCGCAGCACTGTTTCTCATCGATTTAGACACCGCGGCCATCTTAGCCACAGTGTCTAAGGGGTTAAACAGCGCGGTGGGGTGGCGGCTGTAACCGCCAGGTGTTAGCTGCAATTAGCTGATAACAACCGACGGCTGTGTAGCACGATTCTGCTAAAAAGTCACTTACCGGCATCAGGACGTCTCCATACATTCTATGTCAGTAAGGGGTTAATCTGCATTAACCTCCCCTCATGCATTTACCCATCCTCACAGGACCATTTCCTCTGCTCACCTCTTTTCAGCTACTCATACAGCCCTCTCCAAGACTTCTCCCATGTTTACCCCATACTCTGGAGCTCATAACCACACCACAACAGCTCTTCTCCGCTTTTACTAACTTCAAAGCAACCTGAAAACCCATCTCTTCAGGATAGTCCATACCCTACAATAACCCCACTGTCACTACACACCCTACAAAAATGTCTGCCCATCACATTGTCTTTCCGTGTAGATTGTAAGCTTTTGTGAGCAGTTTCCTCTCTCCCTCTGTACCAGGTGTTAGTCTTTTATCGTTGTCATAGTATATTGTTTGACATATGTTATGTATGTAACTCCCTTGAACATGCAATGCTCTAATAATAATAATAACAACAACATTATTTGCATGCCATACAACATTATCAACGTAAAAATTTGCCTGCTGCATTTAGTCAGACATTTAATCAACACACCCATAATGTGATGACTGGAACTACTTCTTTCCTTGATAAGCACAAGTGCAGATGCTAGTGATGAGCGATTTTGTCAACTATCGTTATCGATTCGATAGTCGAAGGAATTACAGACATATCCGAAATCGATAACAGATTATCACCGATACCATTAAAGTCATGGGAGGGGAACAACCCCTTCATTTTTAAAACCAAACGGGGGGTGGAAAAAACTGGAAATTTAAAACTCAACAACAGTAAACTGGAAACGTGCTACATCGTAGGAAGACAATTGGGCAAAAAAGTCACAGAAAAAAACTGACAGACTATTCACTATCCCTGACTTGTATCCACAACCCTTAACCGCAGACCCAAAAAATTAAAATTTCCCAGAAGGCATTTTTTTTAAATATCATTTTACTTGAACTGGACTTTTTACTATTCCTGTCCTGACCACAGCAAAACCCCAAACCTCAGACCCACAGTTTAAAAAAAGTGCCGAAAAAGGAGTTTTTTAAAACCACCATTTTGTTGAACCCTGGACAAGACTATCCCTGCCGGGAACGCACATACCTTAAATCTGCATCCCCACAATAAAAAGTCCCGGGAAAAAGGAGTTTTTAAACCACCATCTTAGTTGAACGGGACATTGACTATCCCGTCCTGGGCCACAGCAGACCCCAAAACCCTGCATGACCCCAGATTAAAAAGTCCCGGAAAAAGGAGTTTTTGAACCATCAACATAGTTGAACTGGACATTGACTATCCTGTCCTGACCCAGTATACCTTAAAACCCTGTCTGCCCCACAGATAAAAAGTGTGGGAAAAACGAGTTTTTGAACCACCATTTTATTGAACTAAATTTGACTAACCTTTCGGGGCCACAGCATGACCCCAAACTGCAGCCCCCCAGTTAAAAGTGCCGGGAAAAAGGAGTCTTTGAACTCCCATTTAGTTGAACGAACTTTGACTATGTTTGTCCGGGACCGGCAAAACCCTTAACCTGTCTGAACCACAAATTAAAAAGTCCCGGGAAAAAGGATCTTTCAACCACCATTTCATTAAACTGGACATTGACTATCCCTGCCCCTGGACCGAATAGACCATTAAAAACCTTCTGCCCCAAGATTAAAAGTGCCGGGAAAAAAGGAGCTTAAAAACCACCTTTTTTAGTTGAACGAACATTGACTAGGCTTGCGGGACCGCAGCATACCCAAATACCTGCCTAACCACAGATTAAAAAGTCCCCGGAAAAAAGGGATCTTTGAACCCCCTTTTCATTGAACTGGACTTGACAAAACGTCCTGTACCACAGCAGACCCTCAAACCTGCATGACCCACAGATTAAAAAGTGCCAGAAGAAAGTAGTCTTTAAGCAGTATTTTAGGAAATGGACATTGACTATCCATATCCATAATGCAGCATGCCCCAAAAAACCCAAGGTCCCTTAGCCCATCGCAAAAAATTTCACAAAAAGAAATAAACTATTTAAAAATCAACTCGTTTTCCAAACTGCTCTGCTAAGCTACTTCCCTTTCTACGGGTACATTGACCACCTGACATTGAATGTAAAAGAAAACGGAATAATGTCCCCTTTTGGTCAATGAGGCCTGTCTAAAAATCCTGCATTCTACTGTCAAGGGGGTTAAGGAAATTACTGATCAATGGGTGAGGCTTAAACGCCCATCAGGCAGATCACTTCGGGCCGCCCTTTCAGTGGTGTGGGAGAAAGGGCGGCTCCGTCATCTATTAACACACAGTTTCAGCTACGGCCCCGGAGCACAGGGGGTGCATTGAGAGTTGGGGCTGGTTGGAAACTATTAACATGCATTCAGCTAGCAGGGCCCGATTACAGTTTTCAGTAAAGCCCTGGCGGGCGCCGCACCCATTAAACAGGGCAAAATTCCCTTATGACCGAACTAAAACAGCCCGGCTAAAGCATGGGGGAACGGAAGGTGACAAAAAACCCCACCCTTTCCTCAGTAACAGAAAAGACCTCGGTAGCGCTTGAAAAATTTTCTCCCTCATGAAGTGCTTGCCCCTCCGTATGAGTGCGGACCAATTGGGCTTCACTGGAAATGCTGGTGGGTTTACGCTCCCTGTTTTCACCAAGTGCCCTTTTTCTTGGCATTCTTTTTTTTATTTACTCAACTATTGGAGGAAATTGTCTCTTTTTTGGGGTGGGGAATATACCCATACATTGCCTCTGAAAACCACATCCGTTTTAAAATCTTCCCCGTAGCTCCCTTTTTTCAAATTTAGAGAATATTTGTATCAGCTATTTTGTACATCAATTTTTTTTGTATTTAATCTAAAAAACACATTTTTAAAATAGGATAATCCCCACGTCTTTTTTTCCTTTTTTTTTATTGTATTAAACGGGTTTCTCACTACAGGGATTGCCCACTTTGTAAAAATCTTGCAAAAAAAGTCATTTTGCAATAGTGTTCCCCTTAACATGTCCTACCTATTCCTTTTTGACAGCACCATGCCCCAAAATTTCAAAACATCTACCCTTAGCCCTTTGAAAATTGTGAAGAACAAAAGTCTTTAGAAACCACATTTTTATAAAAGGACCCGATTAGCTTATTTTACACCAACAGCCCCAAAAATTCAAAACATGACCCCTTAGGGCCCCTCTTAAAATTTTGGGAATACAAATTCTATTAAAACCAAAAATTTTTTATAATAGGTCGTAGTATACTGCATTTCCCCAGCAGCATGTCCCAAAAAATTATAAAAATGACTTTTCAGCCCTTAAAAATTGGAGGGAGAAATGCCACTTAGAAGCCCAAATTTTGTTCCATAGGGCCTTTATTATAGCGTGTCTCACACACCATACCCCAAAACCTTTGACAGTGGAAAAAAAGATTTAAATGATAAAGGGAAAAGTTTTTTTCAGAAACCTTGTACAATTTGTGTCTTTTTCATCTCCCACCCAAAACCCCAAAATACCCCTTTTGGGGGAAATGAGAATAAAAATTGCAGTAAAAATGACATTTAAAAAAAAAATTTTCAAGAGGACATTTTTGTTTGAAGAAATGTGAAGTAGAAACCGGCAACTAATTGGGGACCTCGGCAATTGGGCCACAAAAATCATCGAATCCATGCCTATTATCTGATGAAAGTCAAACGCCACATTTTCTGTGGGAAAACCGGATGCTTTTGTCTGTAATGACTCCCCCACTGTGCTGAAGTCCGCTCAATATGACCTGGCTGGTGGGGAACAAACACCTCTATGGTGTGGCACGAGCCGGGGCCCTTCTTCCCTTTTTTGGAAAACCCCGAATTTTATTGGGCCCAGAACAATCCAAAAACAAGTTGTTGGGACGCAGAAATTTTGGGACCATGATCTTAACCATCTTGTGTGTTTTATTTGGGGCCCTGCATACATCATTGGTGAAGGAAATAAGATTCCAACTCACCCCATTAGGCTTCTGCCACAATGCCTGCATTTTAATCCTATTTGGGGGGGGGAAGGAAAGGCTAGTTTCGCTTTTTAAAAGGGATCGAGGAGGGGGGCCACCCAGTAAAAGTTGTTCATTTGATGGCCCAAACGAGGATCAGTTTGGAGAAATGGACAAACCAACACCCTGTGAAGATTAACCTTGATTTTTCCCAAAACGTCGGTAGGGGGACTAGCAAACATCTTCCTCAACTTTCCCCCTCCCCTCAAATCCTGGGAACCTCTTTCCAAAGCAGGGACATCGGAACCTCCTCCCCGCTTCCTCCGCCTCAGCTTTAACACAGCCCGACTTGCCTCAGATGCTAAACCCGAAACTGAGGCGCCGCCTTGCACTACCCTGGGCCCAACCACTGCCTAATGAAAATCATAAATTGTGAAACCGTCGGGGCCCTGGATTCGACGGAGAAAATGCTCTGTGTCCGTCTCCTCCCCCGTCGCTGGTGGGGAAATGCTGTTTCAGAGTGCCACAATCGTTTTCCCGAACTAAGACACCACATTGCCATGCTACAAGGGGATTTTCCGCGACTGACCATTTTGGTGCTTCTTCAAAACCCGGGAAGGATAGTGCAGAGCTCTTTTACCCGCCCCCACTCCGGTGGCTCAACACCCCCCCAAAGGGCTGCACCCTCTTTCAAACCTGTGTCACTTTCTACTGCTAATGGGGATTGCCTCTCCCCAATTTCTGGGGCAAGTGGAAGGGGGAATTCCCGCGGTTGCCACATCAACAATGAACGGTTTACGTGGAGGTCGAGCTGAAAACTTCAAAGCACCCCAAAAGTTTGGGGCAAACAGGGGGCGAACGGCGAAGTGTGAGTCCAGACCTCGAGCCTTCCTCAGCAGGGAGTCCCGACCTTGGAGTGCTTTAGACATTTCGGCGACGAGGTTCATGACGGGGCCAGCAAGGGATGTGCTCCAGTCTACCGTCTTAAGGGGGCCAGGAGTTTTACAGTTATCGCACACCACCTTCCTGGCACAAGTTCTTGTCACCCAGCCCGCGCTCGGTTCGTTGCAAGACCTCCCAAACCCTGAACCCATGTTTTGACAGTCTCCAAGACTTTGTCGGACACAGATGCAGACAACGCGCTTAAATTTTAAAATGACACGGGGCCCGGGCCAGGGTAGGGACGGCTTTTCTGGAAAAGAAATGCCTCTTTGCATCTGGTATTGGGGGCAGGCAAGGGCCATGATGGGCGGAACACATCTTGTCCACCAGACAAAAAAGACAACTTTTTCCCAAAGGGCCCAAAAGCCTGGCAATCCCGACATTCAACTTTTGGGTTTTGGGGAGGGTTTTGGGTTAAAGTTTTTCTTCTTCTCCCAAACCTCGTAGACATAAGGCGGGCTGCTAGACTGGCCCTGTAGGGCATGCGGTCAACTGGTGGAAGGGGAAGGGGTAGGATGGGTCTCTGGGGTACCGGGGGCCCGGGGGAGGCTGAAGCGGAGGCGATCCTTTTACCTGACTCTGAGGACATGGGGGACTGAGGAAAGCTTGGGCATGGGTGGCGGGGAGGAGGAGGCGGAGTGGTGTGGCCCCTTTTTGGCCAATGTTCCCTCCATTTCAACTCATCATTCCTGCATGTGACTAGACATGTTGGGGGTTAAAAACCTAAAATTCTTGCCCCCTACTGATGCCCTTTACGGCAAAGGCGGCATATGACATCGCTGGGTGAATCAAGGCTTGCTCGAAAAAGGCCCAGGCTTGAGAGGTCCTGGACCTTTTCGACGGCGATAAGCGAGGAGTGATGTTTCCGCTGATTGTGGCTGGCGGAATAATATCAGCAGACTTGTGCGACCGCCCTCTCCCTTTTTGAGGCGGGACCCGTACTGACACTACCCCAACATCTTCCTCCTCGTCCAGTGATGAAGCGCTCACAAGCAAATTCTGCTGAAAAGACCACGTTGGATCCGCAATGTCGCCATCATCATTATCAGCAAAGGTGACTTCCTCGTCCTGACATTCCGCATCCTGAAGCTGCGGGCTACAAGCAACAGTCACTGCAAGGCGTTGCAGACCGCTTGGGATTTTTGGATTTTTGCCGATTGACTGGCTTCCTTCTCCTCCTCTGATGGCATGAGCGATTGGGCATCAGAGCAGACAAAATCATCCTCTTTGGCCTCTTGATCTTTGGAAATGCCTTCCGGCCCCAACCGCATTTTGTCATCAAAGAGGTCTTCAGAAAATAGATTATCCACAGTGGTGGGTACACGAGTTGACATTTGGGCTAGCAAATTCCTGTGAAATGTGGTCTGTTGTAAGAACCGTAAGACAAAATCAACAGTGTTCTTCCTTCAGTCCTAGGGATTTACAACTGCCCAGTAGGACTAGGAATTGATAGTTTTCAACAAAATATAATACAAGTGTGCTATCTGCGCCAAACTGAGATTCACCGAGCGCAATAAAACTATTCAGAAGTTATACGGATGAGAAATTGTGTTTTTTGCAGCATTGACAATCGGAATTGTCGTACAACGTGGCTATTTGAAAAAAACTAGGGAATAAAGCAATAAAGCTATTTAAAAGTTATAAGGATAACAAACAGTGGTTTTTGTACCAATGAAATACACCAACAGTAGCTACAAAATTTCTGTATCCAAATTTAAGTACAAGGTGGCTATGTGAAAAAAAAATGGGGCGAACAAAGTGCAATACATCTATTTAAATGTTATACGGATAATAAAAGGTGGGTTTTGCACCAATGAAATACAACAGCAGTTACCCCAAAATTTTTGTATTCAAATTAAGTACAAGGTGGCTCTTTGAACAAAACTGGGCCGCTCCATAGTGAAATACACCTATTCAAAATGTAAACGGATATTAAGAGGTGGGTTTTGCACGTATGAAATACACCTGCAATTACTAGCAAATTTCTGTATCCTAATATAAATACAAGGCGGGTCTTTGAACAAAAATGGGCTGCGCCAAAGTGAAAAACACCTATTCAAAATTTTTACAAATAAAAAAAAGGGTGGGTTTCACCTATGAAATACACCTGAAAATTACAAAAGGCAAATTTCTGTAAAACCAAATTAAGTACAAAGTGGGGTCTTTGAAACAAAAATGGGTCCTGTGCCAAAAGGGGAAAAACCCCCTATTCACAATTTAAAGGGATAATAAAAGGTGGGTTTTGCACCTATGAAATACACCTGCAATTACTAGCAAATTTCTGTACCTAATAAATACAAGGGGATTTTTGAAAAAAAAAAGGGCTGTGCCAAGTGAAAAACACTTATTTAAAAAGAAAAACGGATAATAAAAGGGGGTTTTGCACCAATAAATACAAAGCATTTTACTAGAAAATTTCGTACCTAAAAAAGTACAAGGGGTCTTTGAAAAAAAGGGGACACAAAAAAAAGGTTACTATTTCACCTCAGGTGCGAGGTGTCCCTGGAAAAAAACTGGAAAAAAAAAGCCATTCAATGCAGGTTCAAAGCAGAGTCGGGTGTACAAATACACTCTCCTTTCAAAACCCCGGCTGCCTCCTGTGTTCGCCCGCAAACCCCACTCCCAAACCCCCCCCCCCCCCCCCCCCCCCGCATGTACAGCGTAGATGCTTTTTTTAAAAAACATGTCTAACAGCAAAGAACTAAAAATTCTCTAATCTACCTATTTCTAATGTTCACAGCTAAAAGCATATTGCTGTAGAATAAAGAAAAACTGGCTCTGAGCGACAAAGCTGAATTGAAAAGAGAACTGCAACGTCCTGCTCTAATGAAGACACTGAACAATGAGGGAAAAAAGGAAAACGCTGTTCATGCAAAATGGGGTCATGTGTTTTTTTCCGCCAATGACAACCATACACATCACCCATGACGTTGCACACCCAGCCACCCTCTCTATCTCTAGCAATTTGCTGGCCGCCAAAAGACAGGAAGTGCCGAAAAGGGCGCGAAGTAATAGAAGCGCAGATCTCACCAAAATATCACGTGATCTGAAATTTCCGATCAACCTAAAAACGTGCCGATTTCAACTTTGTCGATTATAATCGCTCATCCCTATTCATGAATAATAAAAAAAATGCTCATATTCAAGTTCATCCTTTATTCATAATATGTCATTAGCTTTGATCTTTTTAAAACATGTCTGACAAGGAAGCAAAATCTTCTTTTAGTGCTTCCAACAGATGCAGGATGTAAATGCTTAAGCACTTCCTAGTAGCATAATTGTGCTTTCTTTTCCACGGTTGGTATAGTGGGAGCATACAGTTACAATATACAGCGTAGTGATGGTTCTTGTCTATTTCATACAAGGTTTCCATAGGGGAATGAACAGAAAAATAAAGCATCTGGCAAGCCTCAACAACATAATTAAATACTTGTCAAAGTAAATTAAAAATTAGATTTTTATGCAAGAATGCCGCTGTATGTCTTTCTTCTTTCCTGTGAAGAACAGGCCACAAGATTACAATTTGAGCATTAGTGATTCTGATCTGATTTAATCTAGCTCTACTACAATATATCATGGAGTGCTGCCGTTCTTTCAGATCATCAGATGGAGAGATAAGTGTCTTTGGTGAATTCCTCAGGCCTGTGGTGAGGGTGGAATTTAATAAGCTGTTTGTTCTGTTCCAGGGTTTTTCTCTGCTTTCTCTAGTATAATAAACAATCATACATTATTACTTTGCTTTGTGATGGTCCACTTGCTTTGCCACATGCAAAAAATATGTACAATAAAAAGGTTTCCCCTGAAATACAAAGAAAAAACAAAAGTGAAAGGGACAAAACCCACTTGAAGTAAAACACAGAAAATGGGATTTAATAAACTTTTTAAATAAGAAGTTTTCTGTGTTTTGGGGCCAAACATCAAAAATTATGTATTTTTTCGGGGGACCTTATGTAAATGGGAGCTTTTTAAATTGTATGCATGCATGATATTGTATGAAACGTTTTCTTATATACTATGGGGGACATGTATGAAATGGCCGCGACATTTTTCTGGCTTGCTTTACGGCAAAAAAAAACTGTACTGTGCCCTGTCTGACATTTTTACCTTAGGTCTTGCGGCAAAAAAGGGCGCACGTTCAACAAACCAACAGTTTTGTTCGTGCCAGTTCTTAGGTTGCGTGTCGTGCCACATTCATAAGCTTGTACACATTTATGAATGTGTCTTGACAGAATTTGTCGCAAAAATGGAGTACAATTTCATGACATTTTCAAAGTGGCGAGCCTGAGACGAAAATTGGAATCTTTTAGCCTGTAAAACCAAATCTGAAAAAAGACTCTAGATCCAAGTGCAATAAATATGCACTTTTGTACAAAACACTCATTAAAAAAGGCGTCAGACGATGCGGTTTTTTAAAAGGCCCGAAATTTCATTTTTTTTCTGCGTGTAAATGTCCCCTAATAGTTGAGCATTTTGGCTTGATAAAACATACCTTATATAAAGTAATAGAAATACAATTATTTTAATCCATGGCGTATGTTTTTTTCAGATTAACTGGAGGAAAACATTGTATATCATCAACAAAAATATACCAATTAGTACTTTGTTGCTTCCTCTCAGGCTTTTATGAGCCCCAAATTCCTTGGACATGGAATTCACTAATGATAAACAAGATTGTACAAAAATAGCAATTGAAAGATTAGCTCTTCAGGATGAAGACTTGGGACCATTTTTTTTTTAAATTTCCACCATAAACTTTAAATTGGATTGAGATCCAGGCTGTTTGCTAAAAATGTCATTAAGCTGAGAAGCCTTTCTTGAACAAAAAACTTCAATACACTTTGCTCTGTAACAAAATTCACTATCATCGAAAAAAAAATGAAATTTTTTTTCCCAAAATAAATTTTTTTGCAAAAATGGATTAAAAAAGTGTCCAACCCTGCCTTCCCTGCAACGGGGTACAAAATGTTAAACCAAAGATGCTCCCGTAAGAAACTATTGGTTCCCATATCACTTTCAGTACAATTTCAATGAAAAAAAATTTTTTCAAAGATTATTGAATTGAGACTAAATTCTTTATTGGTGGATTTTATCTATCTGGACTACTAGGGATTTGTCCCATTCTGAGAATTCAGGGACAAACTTTTCTGTAATTCATCAAGCTAAACTAAATAATGCACCCTGTATGCATGCTACTTCATACAGAAAAGACTTTTGATCCAGTTAATTGGGTTTTCCTACAAGCAGTTCTAAAACCTTTAGAGCTAGGATCAATAATTCTTTAAAAAATACATTCTCTCGATCATTTTCCTATACAAGTAAATGACTCACATTCTGATCTCTTCAACATCTGCAATGTCGCCCTCTCTCCCCTCTTCTGTATATTTTAGTAATGGTGCACCTGTTACAGGCCACTAAGGGCCACAACAATGTACAGTGGTTCTGCTCAAAGAATAGGCTGGTTAAGTGGACAAGTACAATTACATTGGTAAATTACACCATTCGTTCTACATTTCGCACCAGACAAAAATTTCAGCATCATCTTCTTGGCTAAAACACATTGGTACTTACTGCTAAATCTCATTTTCATACAGTTATGGAGAAGAGATCTTGTCCAGGATCACATGAGTCATGGAGAAAAATAATCTGGTTTCAGTGGCTTTCCTTCATAGTCTGTTTAACAGCTACCTTAATGGTATTTATGTCCTTGGGCCTAGCCTGTTGCACAAATATACCCTTTAAACCCCAGTCACATTATATCTCCAGCCTTCATTGGAGGTACCCATCAAGATATTTTGAACATAATCTCATTTGGGTTACTTTGCTTTATTTCCCATGTGTGCTTTTCATGCACGGTCTACATCACATTTGTGTTCAGTACATAAATCCTACATGATCAGGAAATAGAGTAGATGTAGTCCAAGAGACTACATATGCCCTAAAGTTCATATGACTTCAATTTGGCTCTGTCACAGTATACGTTGGAATACCTTTTTTCAAGGTTTTCTGAAAGACTCCACCGACAGGGGCTAAAAGTGTGATGTGAATGGGGTCAAGATCAGTGACAGACCATATTAAAATCAGCAGGAGCAATGCAACAGTTTAATTTTCCCACAATGTAGAGAAAATTGTTGGTTTTGTTAATATTTGAGATAAAAAAAAGTTCTTAACAAATCTGACACATTCTAAGCTTTCTGTTTTCTGATGTATTTTTGTAGTCTTTTATCAAACATTCTGTTGATTCTTAAACGAACCTAATAATCTAAAGAAAACTAAAAATACTGCACTTTATTATGAATGTTTTAAAATTTAACAATAATTCATTAATTTATGACCTTAAACATGTTACCTTTCCATTTCTTAAGTACAAAGATGTAAATTGCCTATTTCACCTTCCTTTGAAGCATTTTTACTGCATTGAATTTGCTGTGAGAACCTGTGAAAGAAAGCTGCAATAATGAAAATTACATTAAAATATTGGAAAGTCGTTTTGGCAAAAATAGAAAAATCAATCTTAAAATTACACCCAGTCTTATGTGACAAAGACAACATTAGTTTATGAAAAAAAATGTAAAAAGAAAAATCATTTTTACATCGTAACAGATTTTAAATGTATTTGATTGTACCTTTTTAAATTAGGTTAACCAGAGTGATGACTGGGCTTCTATGCTTTAAATTATCACTATACAGGATTATTAACATTACTACTTACATTTTAAAGGGGATGTCTCACCACAGGCATGTTTTACGACATCAGCTGCCAGGGTAATCAGTAGATATTGCCACCACTGGAGGCAGATTGGTGTACTCGGCATTGGAAAGTTTTTACGGCATTAATTTCTTTATCTACTGAAAGGAAGGGGATTTTGATTTTGGTAACTTCTATATCCATTTAAGTATTATAAGGTCACATATTTGAAAACTGTCTAGGTATAAGACTTTCTTTGTTGCCCACAGCAACGAATCAGACATCCCCTTTCATTTCCTATAGTGCTCTGAAAGGGGAACTCTAATTGGTTGCTATGGGCAACAAGGAAAGTCTTACACCTAGACAGTTTTCATACCTGAGGCCCTTAGTCTATATCATATGAAAATGCTTGCTAAAGAGGCAACGGTTTCCTTAGTTACATGTTTACAACACAGTTTGGTCGGTACAATGTGTGCAAAAACATACTATAAAAATAAGCCTGACAACCTAAATAGAGCCTGTTGCGAGTTTTACTTACTAAAAACCGCCACAGTTCTGTAGACCCATCATTCAATCCTGGATGTGTTAAGGAGCTGTGTTACTCTTATGCATCAAGAAACTCAAAAATGTTCTGCACCTTCACAAATGGCAAAATTAATGTGCAGGTGCATGCTGACATGGCTGCCACACTCTGTGGATGCCAAGGCTAGGTCCACACGGCAAAGTTAAAATGCTGTCCAAAATCCGACGACATTTTCAATTTGCTAGACTGCGCTGCACCACCGGTTTTTTTTTTTTTACCACAAAAAACGGTGGTCGGATTTAGGATTCCCGGCGGCCCAGAAAATTAGGGCTGCGGGAATACGACATTAGTCCAGCAGAATATACAACATCTTCTATATTCTGCCGGATGGTTTTAGTTTTTGGAAATCCTCAGTAAAAAATCTGTGCTGTATAGTCTACAGCACTGATTTTCTATTGAAGTCTACACAGTGCTGGGTGCGTTTGGATTTTCGGCAGATTCAAAATGCTGAATCCACTGAAAAAACTTCCAATATCCAGTTCTGTGGAGACATAGCCTTAGAGACAAACACTGAATATACACATACTAGCCAACTTTTGAAAGTGGCATTGAGGGCGACTATGAGTCGCAGCATACTATGGGCAGTGCCCCAAAATTTAGCATAAACCATACCCGTTTTACATAAGCCACACCTCACTTTACATAACTGTGTAATTACGCTGAAGGAAAGTTGATTGAGGGGATAGAGCATCTTTCACCTTTCCTGGACACTAGATAGCATATTTAGCATCCAGGAAAGCTCGGTGAGGTCACATCAATCAGTTTTCCTCTTGAGCCAGAGAGAGTGTGAGGCAGGGAGGGTTCCAAGAGAAGCAGGGAGATTGGTAAAGGTTCTTAGCCCTGCCTGTGAGGCGAGGATGGGAGTGATCAGCACTCTTAAGATAATCAGGCGCAGGAAGGATGTGCATACTTCTGCAGCTAGACTATATACAATAGCTGCAATGTTGCCCTTCTGGACCAAGAGACATCAGAGCAGTGTCTCATGATGCTTTACCCTGGTCTCACTCATATAAAGACCAGCCGGCAACTATTTGGTTGCTGACTCCAGGAGACTTACCGTCTCTCCCAGGAGTCTGGGAGATATCCCCTTTATACAGGATCCGCCTGACGTTCCAGTAGAGTTGGCAAGTATGTATTAAATAACTTGATAGTTTAATAGATTGGGCCATTATGGACATGGATAAATATATTATGTGTACCATTTTTATAAAAGAAAAATTAAAAGTGATTTTATTGGGGAACAGTAGTTTTCTATTTTTTTATTAATGTTATTTTTTTTGTTTAAACATTTAAATAAATTTGTGTTTGTTTTTACTTTTTTTTTTTTTTTGTTGCACTATGGGACTACACTATGTGATCACTTGATCGCTTTTATACTGAACAGTAAAAATTAAAGCCGCCTACTAGGTTTTAATGTAATGATGCATTAGGCGCTGTCTGTGAGTTATCCTATGTAGGTTACTCTACATTGCTTATAAATATTTCTAAACATATTCAGGCAACATGTATGAGCGGGTCATTTTCATTGTTCTGGCAAGAAATGTACCAAAAGTGAGCAATACGCCTTTTTTCTCCATGTATGGCGCGTCACTTGGGCATGTCTGGTGCACAGTGCACCAGACCTGCCACTTTGTACTGCGCCATGTGGCGGCATCCTAGGGGACATTCTGGAGCCGTGTTCACCACACTCGTAATATTAGACACATTTCTGAATGTGGGACAGCAAAACATGGTGCATAACTACTCGAACAGCCAGACCAATTTCAATGTGCTCTGTCTGAGCCTGAGTAGTCGTCATGGAACTAGATTTACCATAAGGGAAAAAAATTTCTTTAATTTCTCAATACCAGTAAAATAATAAAAAGTTATTCAAGATAGTCATCAAACTATAGAAAATCAAATTATATAAATTTAATAATAAATTATAAAGTATGCAATTAATTTAAAATTATATCATTTCCCAAACATATAAAATTCTCCTCTAAAAATGTATTTAAAGTTAAGGTAATCTAAAATTAATTTTAAATTAAATAATATAAATTAATTAAACCTATACAGCATCTACCATAAATACTGTTCTTATTTCACCGTTTTAGCAGCCATTATAGAATTTTGGCATTCATTTATACACGTTTGGCGCATTACTAATGCAGCAAAGTACCGTGGCACGCCAAACATATACGCTAGACGCTCCAAACCCTAGGGGCCACTTATTACTGCACATTCACCACTCATATATTCAGGCGCATTATACACTAAAAAAAAGACACGAAAAATGGTGTCAGTGTGCCAAGTTTCATATAAGTCGCCCATTCATGTCAATAGGCTTCATACATGGCAGACCTGGTAGCAATTATATTTTGGACTTCTGTTGTCCTGACAACCATCAGTACCTTGTAAGTGCATTTGTGGGGTCCTGGTGGTTTGGCAGAGGGAGCCCTTTCCCTCTACTAACTATCTAGATGCTGCATCCACTACTGACTGCTGTGGTAGCCCGACTGTACATTACAGCTAACACCTGCTGCGGATAGTATGGGCACCGCTTCTGAGCCTGCAAATTCCAGCTGGCCTGGAATACTTGCCAACTTACCCAGGAGGACACCCCTTTTTTCGTGAATCTCCTGAACCATCCAGGAGAGTTAGTAAGTATGAGCATATAAACTCATTTTTAAAGTACCTTTCTGCTATATGTAGTAAACATGAAAATCAGAGCCTGTTAGCACACAATTTTTTATCAAAATTGTAAGAGCCCATTAACAAATTCCGAGGCGGCCTCAGATCTTCATGTTTACTACATATAGCAGAAATATGCTTCAAATAGTTCATATATTCCGTGTTTTTTCTCTTGTTCTCAGGTACTGAGGTGGGTTACTGTTCTTTATTTTTCTAAGGATGACACCTGTCAGAAATTTTTTACCTCCCTGTCAAAAACTTATCCTATATAGGTTATGCTACATCACTTACAAAACATAGCCTATATGATTTATTGGGTTATAAAAAAGAGGGAGAGAAACTCTGTGGTATATAGGGTTATATAATAATGGAGAGGAGCTGAGTTCTTTGATATAAAGGGTTATATGATTAGAGAGAGAAGCTGAGTTATGTGATATATGGGGTTAATATAGAGGAGAGAATTTGAGCTCTGGATATATAGGGTTATAGAAGGGGGGAAGAAGCTAGCTCTTGATTATGGGGTATAAGAAAGGGAGAAGGACTCTTTGATGTTTATAGGGTTGTTTGACAAAGAGGGGAGAGAAGCTGACTCTGTATGTAAAAAGGGTTTTTATGAAAGAGGGAGAGAAGTATCTGTAAATATAGGGGGGGTTATTTGGGATAGAAGGGGAGAACTGAGCTCTGTGTTTTTTACGGGTTATATGATAAAGGAGAAAAGTGACTCTGTGATTTTATAGGGTTATATGGTAAATGGGGCAATTTTCCAAAAATTCGATTGGGCACTTCGCCGAATTTTCCGAAAAAATTTGTTTCTTTCCAAATTACTTGGGCACGAACGCTTTTAAAAAAGCGCTATTTCCAGGCTGCACAGAGCCTGCGGGTGCTGTAGAACTTTGTGCCATCTTAAATATGAGAGGGAGCTTGGTTTGGTCTTCATAAAATGTTGTTTTTAGTATGACACCACTGACTGCCGCCGCTCTAGAATCGCTTCACTTAAAATCCCCTGGGCCCCTTATGGGCAAAACGACCAAAAAAACTGAAGCAGAAGACCGTAAAGTCAGGGCAGAAAAAAAAGCTGGAAAAAAAACAAAACTGGGGAGCTCAGGGGCAACTTAGTGACAGAGTGGGGGAGGTGACCGGGGGGCAGCCACAGCGCATGAGGTCAGCGGGGCACAATTGACATCGGGAAGTTCAAAACAGTACCGGGGCCCAGGGGTGGCCACAATGGACAAGGTGGAGGTCACCGGGGGGGGGGGGGGGGGGAGCAGAAAAGAGGGTCAGAGGGGGCAAATGACAAATTTCGAGCTGGCAAAAAGGGGATGGCCAAAGAGTGGTAAAGACAAGTGTGGAGGGCAGGCAGGACAAAAGCAGCAAAGGCAGACAGTGGCACAATGCACAGTGTGGGGGGCACGGCAGCGCCACATCACACATGAGGTCGACATGGCACAATGACAAATTCTGGAGTGGAAAAAACGGGGTTTGGCCACATTTGGGGAGGGCACGGGCAGCCACGGCAGCGCATGAGTCAGACAGTGGCACATGAAAAGTGGGGAGGGCCGACAGGAGTCACGCAGCACCATGGGGTCAGGGTGGCACAAATGACTTTCTGCGGGGGCAAAATAGTTTTAGGCCACAGGCGGCACAATACTGAGAGCGGGGGTCACGGCGGGGAAAGAAAAGGTCGGCAGGGGCACAAGACAGAGGTGGAGGTGATGACGGGCAACAGCAGAGGTCAGAAGGTGGCCAATGACATTCTGGGGTGGAAAAACGTACCGGGCCGCGAGGGGCACAATGACACAGTGTGGAATGCACGGCAACAGCAACAGCAGCCCCCAATGAGCACATAGAGTGGCACAATGAAAAAGGGGTTGAGGGGGGTGGCAATCCAGTCCCTGGTAAAGACGGTGGTGGCCAGAGGGAGAAACTACAGCAGATTTTGGCATCGGGGCGGGTGGCGGCACAGAATAGTGCGGGGCAGGTATTTTGAACCCGACTGCGCCAAAGGCTTTTGGTGTGTGGAAATCCTGGCCATCCAGCCTGATTCATCTTGACAAAGGTCATCGTTCAACTTTTCCCGGGGGACAAGCGGTTCTCCTTGGGGTAACGATGGCCCCCGCCGCCCCTGAACCCCCCGCTCTGATCCCAAAACTACTGGCCGGGCGGACGCTTTCCACTGCAAACTGGGGAAGTTGCGGCCACACCCTTTTTGGCTGCCCAAATCCAGCGGATCTTCTAACTGGGTGGAGATTTTTCCAAGTGGGCCACAACCTGTTGGTTCGGGAAATGCTCCTGTCCTGCTGCGCTCTGCTGGTGACGCCTCCTCACTAGGGGGTAAAGGGAAGTGCTCATTAGTGACTCCAACTTGGGTTCTGCTGATGGAGCGTAGCTCCTACCCCCCCCCTTCCCCCACGCCGCGGCAGTGGGTACGTGAGCGCTGAGGAACCCCCGGTCAGAACCTGTCAGAGGGGGACATCCCCGCACAAAGGCAGCGGCCAACTGATTGGGGATTTCCCTATAGTATTAGTTGTTTCCCTCTCAATAGGGGAAAAAAGGGCTCCCTTTTGGCCCGGGGAAGCGAGGGCCAATAGGGTGGGGCCCAGAAGTACCCTCTCCCGATGGACTATTGGCTGTCACTACCGGGCAAATAAGCATGCGGGGGGGAATTGCACAAGTGACTCCGGGGGGGCTCCCTCCCTCCATTTCCACTGTAACTGCCAGGGTGCTTGGGAGTCATCTGCCTCTCTTCCTCATCTCCACCCACCCCTCCGCTGCTCCTGTCCCCCTCCTTGTCCCTGGGTAGAAAACCACTCATTTCCCCAGACAATTTTGCCCAATGCCCTCCTCCTCCCCCCCCCCCCCCATTTCATTCCCCCCCCCGGACTCTGGGGGCCACGGGGAAATTTTTTTTCCCCAAAAATCTCCAGCCCCCTCCCCGACAGATTTTTCAGCATCTGTTCCAGGACATGAAGCAGGGAATACTTAAACATCCCGTAGTCCTGGCGACTGCAAAAAAACGTGGGCTCCCAATGGCCTCAACAAAGGCAGGTTCCGCATGAGCTGCCAGGCTGACACAAAGTTACACGGGGGGAGTCTTCTGCTCCCTGGAATCATCAAAAAAATCGTTAAGGCCTTTCTCTGTTCATACAGTGGTTTCCAACATTGCGGCGGGAATTCCAGCGGGTAAAACACGCATATCAGAGCTGTTGGGGGAGGCCGTTCTGCCGCTGCAATCGAGGAGGTGTTCCGGCTTTGTACGAATGGAAAAGTGCAGCCATTTTTCCTGGCCTTTTTCAGAATGTTCTAAGATGGGGGAAAGATTCAAACCTTTTTTAAACCGATTGAACCGTGCGCCATGCGGGGCCATGGACCACCCCTCTCTTTCAGCGCGGACACCAGTTCCTCCTTTCCGCACCATGGTTCCGTTTTGCAGTTGGCGCGGGAAAGCCACACTCGATTTCTTGCTGCATGCGCGACTTTTCCTCCCTGTGTGACTTCGTTCGCCGGGGCAAAGCTAGGTGTAAAAAAGGGCGTACACCGCTGTGCCCTAAAACATGTGTATGTGGGCAGACTTGTGAGCTGAATGGGGGGTGGTGGGGGAGGAGGAGGGGCCCATTGGCGCAGGGCACATTTGAAAACGTGGAGGAAAAGCGGCGTCCCCTTTCCCAAGTTGTTGGGTGTGCCGGGGCAGGAAGCACTTCACCCGGGGGCCGTAAAGGAATGTACGGCCCTGACCGTAGTTACAGCTCCAACGCCGCGCTGCCGTGTACCTTGGAACAAACCAAAGCTCAAGGTGCCCCACTTTCTGTTCTACATATTTTTAAGTGGGGTACTGCCTTTTTGGAAAAGAAATTACGGCTTGGAATTTTCCATCTCGGCTGGCACAACCCATTAGTTCTCTAATGGTGCAGAGTCCCCCAATTTGGAAAGGGGGGGGACTGCAGAAACAAAAACTTGGACGGAGCAGGTCACTGCTGCACCTTAGGAGGTGGACGCATACTGTTGTCCTTTTACAATCGCCTCCGAACGACTGCTGGCGCCATGAGTACGAGGAGCGGGACACTGCCCGGGAGGGGATTCAAAGAGAAACACCCCTTTCTGCAGGGTGGGGGAGCCTTGAGGGCTGAAATGGCATGCGTGCCATGGCCCTGCTGCGCTCAGGCCAGGAGGGACCACCAACATCTGAGCCACGTTTCTCCCAGGCCCACCGGATGGTGACCTGCATGTGTTGCGCAGGGCCGTTGTGCCAATTTAGCTCCCGGCCACGCTAAACTTTTGCCCACAAACTACATATACCCAAATTGGGCTCCCCCGGTGTCTTAGCAAAGAATGCCACACCCGCCGAGTAGCTGTTTTTTACCCCCAAAAGTCCCACTGAGTGACTATTTTGCCCCCGCTGCCCGGAGCCCCGTCCCGTATTTGTCTTGACCTGCGAAGGGGGGTTTTCTACCCCTGGCCCTTGGCTCCCGACCTCACACTGCTGTACCCCTTGACCAGGGCCCAAACCCACTTGCTGGCTGCCCGCTGCCTGACGCGCAAGTGCCCCCCTCTTCTCCGACATGTGAAGCCTTTGCTTCCCCCGGCTCCCAAGGCGGTCGCACATCATATCTATTTGTTTTTTCATCGTCATACTGTCCTCACACCGGTCTTGGAAGCCGAGGCTGACCCCACCACAGACCTCCCATCCCACTCTCCACACATACTTTGCCCCAAAGCCAAGAAGCGGGGGGCCCCAAAGTAGCTGTGATGCCCCCTTAAAATTGTTCACCCCCGCTATATAGTGGGTGAGCCCAGACCAATAGTAATCCGGGCTGAGGGAACTGGGGGGGGAAGAGGCGGCTGAGGCGGTGAGGGCCGCTGACCCCCCCGGGCCCCTGAAACAAGGGTTTTTGTTCTGAGGTTTCCCCAAACCGACTCTTGGCTGGGGTTGTCAATTTCATTGGGGAGGAAAGGATACCTACACCAAAAAGAACCCTGGTTGCTGAACAACACACGGCGTAGATACAGCGGCGTTGGGGCCCTCACCGAGTGCCTGGCGGAAAAATTCGAGTCCCGTTTCAACCTGGGTTTTTTAAATGTTTGCACAAACAGGTTAATTACCTTCGCTTGTAAATTTCTAAAGAAAAATGTTTAAAAATTTCGGGGTTGAAAAAAACTTTTTTTTGTCCAAGCAGAAAACAAGCTTTTAACCCCCATTAAAATTTCGCAAAATTTGGGCCACCAAAAATACTTTTTAGGTGTTACAAGGGGTTTTTTACCCAAAAAAAAAAAAAGTAAATTTAACCTTTGTTTTTTGGAATTAGGGTACCCAAAAAAAATAATTTTTTGGGTTGAAAAGACGGTTTTTTTTTTCAGCACAACCCCAAAACAACGTTAATTAAAACCCCCGGGTGTAAATGCGCAATAAATTGAAACCCCCACAAAATAGTAGCTTTTTTTGGTTTACAAAAGGGTATTTTCTACCCCACAACAAGATAAAAATTGTAATTAAACCTTTTCTTGGAATTTGGCTACCAAAAAAAAAATATATATTTGGCGTTTAAAAAACGGTTTTTTTGTCAGACACCAGAAAACAAAAGCTTAATTAACCCCTGGATGTAAATTGCCAATAGAATTGACCACCCAAATATAGCTTTGTAGCGATTTCAATGGGGTATTTTCTACGCCACACAACAAGAGAAAAATTGTAATTAACCCTTTTCTTGTGAAATTTGGGACCAAAAAAAAAATATATTTTTGGCGTTGAAAAAAACGGGTTTTTTTTTGTACACCACAAAACAACCTTAATTTAAACCCCGGATGTAAATTGCGCAATAGAATTGGCCCCCAAAACTAGTGTTTGTAGCGTATTACAATGGGATTTTCTAGCCCACAAAAAGAGATAAAATTTAAATTTCCTTTGCTTGGAATTAGGTACCAAAAAAAAATAAATTTGGGGCGTTGAAAAAGCGGTTTTTTTTTTTTGTCAGCCACCAGCAAAACAACCTTAATTAACCCTGGATTAATTTTTGCAAAGAATTGGCCACCACAAACAGTAGCTTTTTGCGTATTACAATGGCGTATTTTTTTTACGCCCCCCAACAAAATAAAATTGTAATTAACCCTTTTCTTGTGAAATTGGCTACCAAAAAAAATATATATATTGGGTTGAAAAAGAGGTTTTTTTTGTCAGCACACCGCAAAACAACGCTTAATTAACCCCCGGGTGTAAATTGCGCAAATAAATTGAGCCACCCAAACTAGTAGCTTTGTACGTTTACTTTCGTATTTTCTACCCACACAACGAGATAAAATTGTAAATTTTAACCTTTTCTTTGAATTAGGCACCAAAAAAAAAATAATAATTTGGCGTTGAAAAGCGGTTTATTTTTTCAGCCACCCGCAAAACAACGCTTTAAATTTAACCCTGGTTGAATTGCGCAAAAGAATTGGCCACCACAAAATAGTAGTTTTTACGTATTACAATGGGTATTTTTTTACGCCACACAACAAGGATAAAATTTTAATTAAACCTTTGTTGTGAATTTTGGGTACAAAAAAAATAAAAAATTTGGCGTTGAAAAAGACGGTTTTATTTTTTTCAGCCACCCGCAAAAAAACGCTAAATTAAAACCCCCGATGTAAATTGCGCATTTTGAATTGAGCCCCCAAACTATACTTGTAGCGTTTACAATGGGGTATTTTTTTACCCACACAACAAGAATAAAATTGTAAATTAAACCCTTTTCTTGGAATTAGGCTACCAAAAAAAAATATTATATTTGGCGTTTAAAAAAACGGTTTTTTTTTTTCAGCACAGCAGCAAAACAACGCTTTTTAACCCCTGGGTGTAAAAATTCGCAATAGAATTTTTGCAGCCAAAAAATAAGTGTATTTGTATGTAAAAAAAACCGTTTCTTTTTAAATGAAACAACAGGAACTGGCTTAGATCCCCATGGATTTTGAATGTATATGCAGCTGCATGACGCCACTGGGTTTCAGACCAATACCCCCAAAAAAATCAAAATAGAAAATTTCAGGAACGTCCGAGACAAGCGAGACACCCCCCAAAAATCCTGTGTAAAAATCATTTTTTCAGAAGCGCTATACCCGCGCAGCACCTTTTCCGTCAGAAAAGTAGAGGAGTGTGAGTCCCCGGCGGGGGCTCGGTCTTTTATGGGGTGCTCACGAACCCCCCGTCTCTGATTGGCTTTATTCGCCTGTCTGCAGGCAGCCCTTCTTCCTCCCAAATGCTTTGCCCCATTAACCCCGTGCCGCAGATTTTATCAAAGAAAAGCCACTTCTTCACCCAATACCCAAAGTTCGCTTCGTTCCGAACCCAATTTTTTCCCGAAATTCTTAAACAATTCCACTTCGTTAAATCGATTCGCCCACTCAGTTATAGATGGAAGGGGAAACTACCTGGATTAAAGGCTTATATGATAGAGGAAGAACCTGGCTCTGTAAGTTAGGGTTTTTATGACGAGGGGGAAAAGCGAGCCGGATGAAGGTTGTATGACAGAGGGAGAGAAGCAGAGCTTTGTGATGTTAGGGTTTTATGATAGAGGAGAAAGCTGAGTTCTGTGACATTAGGGTTAATTTTAGAAGGGAGAACGAGCCGGATATAAGGTTTTTAGATAGAGGGGAGAAGCTGAGCCCCGTTATATATAGGGTTATATATAAGGAGGACTGAGCTTGTGAATATAGGGTTTTTATGAAATATAAAATGTTTCGTTTGTATCCTCTGACCCCGAAAGGGTTGGTGGACAAAAAGACATAAAGGCGCACCGATAGTGTGGTTACACTTTGCAATCAATCAAAGATGATACTTAAAGTTGCTCACTTGGGCTGGTTGTACATATAATTGTACAACGCATTAGAAACAAATGATCTATTTAGATCCCCGTTTTTGTATCCCAAAGTTCACTTACCCCCACACTTTGGTAGGAGGATTTTTATTTTCTTAAAACGCGGGGAGCAGGGAAAAGAAGGGGTAGTTTCTACGCTGGAATCCCATTTCAAGTTGTTGGACAATGGAAGTTCCAAAACGTTTCCCCAAATATAAAAAAACCGATTTATTTTTAAAAAAACCCTGTTTAAAAAAAGAAAACTCGACACGTTTCGACGCATCAACGCGGCTTTATCTGGAGGGCTTTTTACAAAAAGATGTGGCCCAATTTTTTAAAAACAAAAATCAATTTCCCCACCCTTAGAACCCCACTACATTGGGTCACTAACACATATATATAAAATTTCCCATATTGTATTCAATAAAGTATAACTCTGTACTAAGGAATGTGAAAACCGCGCTAAAAATCCCCGATCTCTCACCGGCGCAAAACGGAAACAGGAGAGCACTCACAAAAAGGGCAACATGTCACTTCGGTTTTTTTGCCGGGCCCGCGATGTGCGCATGCTCGCTGCCCATACTGCCTTATAATCTTATGAATCTTTTGATAACAAAAAGGAATGAAAATTGTGCCAGCTTAGCATCTCAGATCTTGGAATGGGGATGCGAATTTGACAAATTTAAGAATTATGTCGAATACAATGATATAAAAATGAAAATTAAGAGCAATCTACACAAATATGAACCATTATCAATAGGAAATTGTTCAAAAACTTTTTGAGATAGGAGATACGTTTTCCCCCGGGGAAAAAAGGGAATACAAATACAAACCCCCAACTGTGGGATCCCAAAATCTTGTTGAGTTGATGACAATAAAACCGAGAAATCAGCAGTTCCATCTATAGGTCTAAAGGAGAAAGAGGTAGTTGTGCGCAGCAAACAACCAATCATCCCCCAAAAAACCAACACCAATAACAAAGGCAAGAATACAGGGATACCCTATGCTGCAGCTTAAAAAATAACAAAAAAACCCTCTTACCCCAGATCAAAAACTTTACTGTCGGTGGCGGTTCATCATTTTTTATGTAAACCCCCCCCCTTTTATAAACAAGCTGGACCTTGTAAATTAGCACTTCAAACCCTATGTTTCACCCCTACACCCAAAAAAAATTTAAGCTCTCACGAGCAGGGGGCCCCCACCTTTTTCTATTTGTAAGTACTTTAAATTTTAAAGTTGTACGTTTACCCCGAAGAAAGTGCTGCGGAATAAGTTGCGCAATAAATAAAGGTTTTATTTTTTTTATTTTATAAATAAAATCAGACCCAAATTTTCCCGTTTCCAGATAGTAAAATTTAATTCTAGTAGTAATCAGCACTTGGGGGAGATCTTCAAAACATGATAAAACGAAAGATTCCAACTATGCCTCATCATTGGGTAATATTTTTTTTTACCTCACACCCAAACCACTTTTTCAAAACACCACAAAAAAAAGCGGCCGAAAATAAACAGGGTAATGATGGGCAGTACCTCGCACAAAAAAAAAAAGCCCGCCCTTTTTTTTAACCTCAATCCAACTCTAAAAAAAAACACACGATTCTCAAATTACTTTTTCACCCCAAATTCCGAAACAACAAGAAAAAAAGAAAATTCAAAAAGGGGACCGGGGGCCCCTCATAGCGAAAAAGGCTCAATAAGTTCAGACTCCAAAAAAAACCAGGTAGATCTAAGATGAGGTCCAATATAGTTAAAATATTCAATCTATCTAAACATGTTCTGACCCCAGAAGAATGTAGTGTACTACAAATGGGCTTAAATTTCTGCCCTGATAATTCTTTGGACCCTTTCACGGTGTTCAAAGATCTACAAAAATATGTCAGAAAATTGACCCTACGGAGATATTTTCTGATACAAAAAAATAAACATAAAGATAATATTCCCAGGACGGAAGAGCATACTAACCAATCAGTTTTACCCTTTAAATCAAATTTCTATCCTATTTGGGCTCAGGGCAATTACATCGGCCTCTTTAATCAGATGGTCATGGAAGACCTATGGAAGGTAAAAGGCAAGACCCCTCACACTGGTAATCTTACAACAGCCCAGAAAATAGCAATTAAAACCCTAAAAAACAATGATGGGATTATAATACACAATGCAGACAAGGGAGAATCCATTGTAGTCCAGGATGTTGAAGTCTATAGAAAAGAGGCACTTCGGATCCTAGATGATCCCAAATACTATTGTAAAGTGGGGAGTGATGTATATTCCACACTGCAGGACACTTTTTTAAGTTTTTTACAAAATGTGCTAGCTGTAGGGGCCATAAATCAAAAGGAATTGGAAAGTCTGTTCATTAAAAAACCTAGGACTCCTTTTTTCTATCATCTCCCCAAGGTGCACAGGGACATTGACAACCCACCTGGGAGACCCATTGTTTCAGGGATCGAGTCCCCACTCTCTAATTTGTCCCAATTTTTAGATATATATCTACAACCTTATGTGGTAACTTTGAGCAGCTATCTAAAAGATTCGTACCACATCATCAGGGACCTGGCAGGCATGAAATGGAGGGATTCCTACCACTTCCTCACTATGGACGTGGTAGGCCTGTACTCCAATATCAGACACAGTTTGGGGATACAGGCAGTTAATCTATATTTGGAGGAGGACAAAAAGATGCCCGCTGAGAGGAAAACTTTCCTTTTAGAGGGTTTACGTTTGATACTGGAGAATAATTTTTTCGAATATGGCGGATCACACTACCACCAGCAGTTTGGCACGACGATAGGGACACGGGTTGCCCCATCACTGGCCAACCTGTTCATGGGTAGTTTTGAGGAGTTATATATCCTCTCCGACTATAATCTCTTCAGATCCAATATAGTATATTATAAGAGGTTTATAGATGACCTGATCTTTATATGGGACGGGTCTCCAGGTGAAGCAACGGTCTTTCTGAAAAATTTAAATATGAATACGGCAGGTATCACTTTTACGCCTACAATAAATGGTAAAAGTATACAATTTCTAGATCTGAATCTGTACCATGACGAGTGGAAAATCTGTACCAACACGTATTTCAAGCCTGTGGATTCGAACATTTTATTCCGACGTTTTTCAAGCAACCATTACAAAAAATGGACAAGGAACGTAACATTTGGACAGTTCCGTCGAATCCGAAAAAACTGCACCTCAAATGAAATGTATGGTGAACAAGCACAAGTGCTTGTAAAGAGATTTAGAGATAAAGGGTATCCCAGTAAATTAGTAGAACAGGCAAAGAATAGAGCTATGGAAAAAACACAACATGAATATGTCCCTTTGACAAAACCAAAAGTAAAGAAAGAACGTATTAAAAATTAAAAACTTTATCACCACTTACTCTTCTCAACATGATGAACTTCAGAGAATTTTGAATAAACATTGGGGGATCCTACGGTCCGACCCCATTCTTAAAACAGAAATTACTATAAAACCATGAGTCACTTATAGAAGAGCTAACACTTTAAAGAACATCATTGCCCCTTCACGGGAAAAGAGCAATGGACAGAAGAATGTCGAAGGCGATAAAAATGGGAAGGGGATATCAAAGGGAGATAAAATCTATCAAAGAGGAGTTGAGACTTGCAAATTCCCAACATGCAAATGTTGCGGAATGTTGCGTGAAGGTGAGGAGTTTGTATCCTCATCCAAGAAAGATTCAAAATCAAATATAAACTGTCTGAAAGCTGCAAATTATGTGATATACCGTTATCACATTGCAGTTTGCAATGAAAGCACTATGTTGGGAAAACCTCTAACGAAGCTATCCAACGGATGAAACAATCCATGAGATTTAATATTAGAAAGAAAAATAAAATATGATAGTCTGTCGAGACATCTGGCAGTAGGAACATCCTGATGAGGATTACACCCTACAGGTACAACCCATAGAATTTTATCCCTGAAAATGTGACTGATAGACTCCAGAGTTTTAATTAATAAAGAGATGTTTTTGGATTTTTAAACTTGATTACTCTGACACCGCAGGTTTTGAATGAAGCTCAGGAGTTGATCAATTAGGCTTCTTGAATAAATAGTATCCAGTACCTTTAAAAGCCATAGTCAGCTGTTGAACGTTTTATAATATCTATTTTTAAATGTATTAAGTTTAGTTTTTAAATTTATATATGCTCAGACCGCATACAGTCGGCTGTGTTATGGGAGCGACGCATGCGCAAATCCTGCAGGACTCCGGCACAAACCGAAGTGACAATGTTTGCCTTATTGTGAAGTCTCTCCTGTTCCCCAGGCAAAGCGCCGGTGAGAGATCGGAGGGATTTAGCGCCGGTTACATTCATGTAGTACAGAGATTATACTATGTATTAGAATTCACACTATAGGAATTTATATATATGTGTTACGTGATCCATGTATGTAGATGGGCGTTCTAAGAGTGGGGCTAAATTGATTGTTGATTATAAATTGGGCTACATCACTTTGTAAAAAGACACTCCTGATGAAGTAAGCGATGATGCATGCGAAACACCTCAAGCTTTTCTTTTTTTAAACATTGTATTTTAAAAATAAATAGCTTATATCTCACATTGTGTAAACCTGTTATGAGAACTACCATAATAATTGCAACACGTCCCTTTAAATTCGAGGATTCCAGCGCAAACGGCAACAAATCCCCTTCCTTTTCCTGCAACCCAGCAGTCCATGAATGCAAATATATGGTTATAATGAAAGAGGTGAGAATAGCGAGAGCTCTGTGATATATAGGTACACTTGCCAACTTTTGAAAATGTTCATCAGGTAGATTTGCATGACCATGCCCTCTTTGTGTCAAGCCACATGTACGTTTATGTGTATGAGTCCTGCTTACCCCAACCACATACAATGATTGACAGCTTTCCCTGTATCAATGTGCATACAGAGTTTACTGTCAATCACTGTATGTGGGCGAGGTCATCAGTACTTTCAGTTTCACAGATTTTCTCTACAGATTTTTTTTGCTTCAAATCATATAACCCAGTATATATCACAGAGCTCAGCAACTCTCGCCCTCTATTATATAACCCTATATATCACAGATCTCCGCTTCTTTCTTCCATCACATAACCCTATATATCACAGACCTCAGCTTCTCTCCCTCTATCATATAAACTTACATAGCCCATAGCCTCAGCTTCTACTCCTCATCAATAACCTTATATATCCCAGAGCTCAGCTTATCACTCACCTCTATCACATCCTGCTTTCACGTATGTTCCATTTAAGTGGACATAGAAAAAGTATAGAAATGTTAAAATAGAATGACACAAGATCAGCTATTCATTTATGAGTTCTAGCCTGTTACATTGACTTCTATAACACTTTTAGTAACAGATGGGTTAAGAAAGCTCTTTATAGCTGCTGCTTCTATCATAAAAATGCGTAATCTAAAAACACAAAGAACTTTTATATGCAGAAACCTCATTTGGCATTCAATCATCCATTATTCTTCAGAGACAGATTTCAAAGTAATTGCTCTTCAAACCAAATCGGAAGAGTTTTATTTTAGATCAGGCTGCTGGATAAGAATTGATTGACATATGTTCCATGGAGGAGTCAGGCTTCATGTTCTCCTTTTATGAAGTTAATGCTCGATCGTTTATGCTTTCTCAGAGGGGCAACACCCTACACAAGGCAGGGGATAAGTGAAAAAAGAAATTGTCAATAACAATAGGGGGTGACAAAGATAGACATAGATGTATTGGTGATACAGATAAAAGTGGTAGTGCTTTACAAACAGAGATGTAGCAAAGATTAACTTTAGAGATAATGCACCATGATAAACAGCACAGATGACATCTTAACTTTTCCAGTGGCTTTTATTTTCCAGTAAGAGCCGATAACACAAGCCATGGTATTACGGTCAAGCTAAATTCTGCTACAGTGGGTACAGAAAGTATTCAGACTCCTTTAAAATTTTCACTCTTTCTTTTATTGCAGCCATTTGGTAAGATAAAAAAGTTTATTTTCTGGCTCACTAATGTACACTCTGCACCCCAACTTAAAAGAAAAAAACAGAATCGTAGATATTTTTACAAATTTATTAAACAAGAAAAACTGAAATATCAAATGGTTTTAAGTATTCAGACCCTTTGCTCAGTATCGAGTAGAAGCACCCTTTTGAGCTAATACAGCCTAGTCATTTCTTTGGAATGAGCAACAAGTTTTTCACTCCTGATTTGGGGATCCTCTGCCATTCTTCCTTTGCAGATCCTCTCCAGTTTCCCTCAGGTTGGATGGTGAACGTTGGTTGACAGCCATTTTCAAGTCTCTCCAGAGTCTCTCAATTGGGTTTTTTTTTTTTTTATGGATCAGGGCTCTGGCTTGGCAGGACAGGAATGGTCACAGAGATGTTCTGAAGCCACTGTTTGTTATAAAGCTTGTGTGCTAGGGTCATTGTCTTGTTGAAGATGAACCTTTCCGGCCCATTCTGATGTCCAGAGCACTCTGGAAGAGGTTTTCATCCGGGATATCCTGTACTTGGCCAAAACATCTTTCCTTCAATTGCAACCAGTCGCCCTGTCCCTGCAGTTTAAAAAAACACCCCCATGGGCATAAAAAGCTGCCCCCCACCATTTTTTCACTGTTTTGGGTTTTAATTTTGGCAGGTGATGAAAAGGCATTTTTCCCTTTTCCCGACATACCGCTTAGAATTAACACCAAAAAAATTTTAATCTTTTTCCCCATCAGACCAAAAGAAATTTTTATTTTTTTCCCCATATTTTGGGAAATCCCTTTAAAGTGTTTTTTTTTAATATTCTTTAACTGAGGAAGGCCCTTTTGTCGGCAAAACTCTGCCATAAAGCCCTGACGGTTTGGGGGTTGCGGAATTTTACTTTGGGAAAAACATTTTTTCCCCCAAACTCTCTACTGCATCTCGGAGCTCAGTTTAACAGTGGAAACTTGGGGTTTTTCCTTTTTTTTTTCTTTCCCCAAGGCTTCCCTTTTCTCACGATTGCTTAGTTAGTCTGGAAAGGCCAGGTCGGGAAAGTTGTGGTCAAAAAAAAACCATTTAAGGGTTAGGAGGCCACCACTGTGGGTCTTAGGGAAAATTGAATGCTTCAGAAATTTTTTTGGTAACTTTTGGGCCCGATCTAGCCTTGCCACAATTCTGTTTCAAAAGCTCCTTGAGCTTTTTCCCTTTGACCCCCATGATTTTTCATGGCACTTGAGCGTTTAATCTTAAAATTTCTGTGAACATGTGTGTGCCTTTTTTAAAATTTTAAATTTAAACAGTTTAAATTTAAAAACAGCTTTTCTCCAATTTAAAGGGGTAAAACCCTATCAAAGGAGGGTCAGAAAGGAAAAGGACAGCATGTGAGTTTTAAAAATGAATTTTCACAGCAAAGGGTCTAATACTTTTACCAAATGGGTATTTTGGTTTTTTTTTTTTTTAAAAAAAATTTGCAAAAATATCTACGTTTCCCTTTTTTTTTTTTTTTTTTTTTTTCAAGAGGGGTGCAGAGTGTAAATTAATGAACAAAAAAAATTTAACTTTTTTTGATCTTACCAAATAGCTGCAATGAAATAAAGAGTGAAAAGAAATACTGAATACTTTCCATACCCACTGTACATCTGTACATCTACAATGAATGAAACCCCCGTACACTAGGGGAAGGATTTCCTTAATTTTGGGGGGGGGAATTTTAAAAAAGCTTTTTTTAAATTAAATTTTACATATGTAATTGGGGGGGAAGCCCCGCTTCAATAAATAAAACTTTTTGTTTTTCCCTGTTGTTGGTGAAAACCCGAGGTACAATTCAGCATATACAATTTATAAAAAAAAGTACAAATTTACCCCATGGCAGGGAAACTGAAAGGGGGATTACAGCAGGGGGAAAAAAAAAAACAGAGGTACAACTACTCAAAGTAAAATTTTTTGGGACTTTTTAGCAGTAGTGTTTAGCATTTTATCGACAAATTTGAAATCGGCAAGGTTTTTATGGTGATCGAAATTTCCAATCAGCGAAAATTTAATTTAAAAATCTGTGCATCATCAAATTAAGATCGGCCTTTTTGGGCGTTTTCCTGAATTTTTTGGGGGGGCCAGCAATCCATTACAAAATAGAGCAGGGTGAATGTGTGTGCGACTCATGCTGGATGTTATGGTTGCGATTGGCGGGAAAAATCACATGACCCTTTTTACATAAACAGCTTTTCCTTTTCACTTCAGTGTCTTCAGCCCCCTCAAGGATAGGACCTGCCCCGCCTGTGGCCAAACACTCAGCGAAATTAGTCTATTTCTGCACAAGAAACCTCTACTATTAGCTGTGATCCCTTCCAATTTAGTTAAATTTGAGATTTGAAGATTTTATGTATTAGCTAGAAAATTTTTAAAGCAGCACTACCCTGAAAATTCACGGGGGTGGGACCGGGGGGGGGGGGGGGGGGGCCTGGGGGAAAACACAGACAAGCTCTATCTATAAAGAACACGGGATAAAGTTCACCAAACTTATTAAATTTGAATGAATATCTTTATTTTAACATTTTGCTATTGAAAAATTTCCTGGATATTGGGCGCCTAACTTATATTGGAAAACCCTCATTTCTAGAACGCAGGTCTTTTTAGCTGCAAAACTCCACTTTTATTACAGTAAACATTTCAGATAGGTGTTCATTTCAATTTTACCCATTACACCTGTGACTTTTGATATATCCACCTTGCTTTTAATTACAATCCACATCTTGTTGTCAGCACAGCTTGTTTTCCAAAATACCCCTGTACGTACAAAAAATACAGTTTTTTGTTTTTTTACTTTTGGGCACCCCGCATTGTTCATTTACGCAGCCTACAAATCTTTAAAAAACCCAAATTTTATATTTACCCAGGTGAATTGAATGGTGCAAAAAATACCGTTTTATTTTCAAAACAAAAAAGTTACTGTTTTTTTACTTTTGCACACCCAGCATTGTTCATTGCGCAGCATCTCGTAAAAACTTAAAACAGCAATTCTATATTCACCACAGGTAATTGAAAGGTGCAAAAAATTTTTGTTTATTATACCAAAACATAACAGATTACGTGTTTTTTTACTTTTGCGCACCCAGCAAAGTTCATTGACGCATCATCTACGTAAATCTTAAAACAGCAATTCTATATTCACCACAGGAGATATGAAAGGTGCAAAAAATACCGTTTATTTATATCAAAACATAACAGTTACGTGTTTTTTGAACTTTTGCACACCCAGCTTGTTCATTGACGCAGCATCTAACGTAATCTTAAAACAGCAATTCAATATTCACCACAGGTGAATTGAAAGGTGCAAAAAAATATTGTTAATACACCAAAACATAAACAGTATACGTGTTTTATATACATTTGCGCACCCAGCAATTGTTCATTGACGCAGCAATCTCTACTTAAATCTTAAAACAGCAATTCTATATTCACCACAGTGAATGAAAGGTGCAAAAAATAACCGTTTTATTATATCACAACATAACAGTTACGTTGTTTTTTGACTTTTGCACACCCAGGCATGTTTCATTGACGCCGCATCTACTAAATCTTAAAACAGCAATTCTATATTCACCACAGGTGAATTGAAAGGTGCAAAAATATTGTTTATATACACCAAAACATAAACATTACGTGTTTTTTGAACTTTTGCACACCCAGCCAATGTTACATTGGACGCAGCATCTACGTAAATCTTTAAAACAGCAATTCTATATTCACCACAGGTGAATGAAAGGTGCAAAAAAATATCGTTTATTACTACCAAAACATACAGTTACTTTGTTTTTTGACTTTATGCACACCCAGCATGTTCATTTGATTTGACGCAGCATCAAAGAAAATCAAAAAACAGCAATACTATAATCACCACAGGTGAATTTGAAAGGTGCAAAAAATACCGTTTATGATATATACAAAACATAACAGTTACGTGTTTTTTGACTTTTGACACCCAGCATTGTTACATTGACTCAGCATCTACGTAACTCTTAAAATAGCAATTTCTATAATTCACCACAGAGAAATGAAAGGTGCAAAAAATACCGTTTATTATACCAAAACCATAAACAATACGTGTTTTTTGGAACTATTTTTTTTTCCCAGTCAGATTTGTTGATAGACACCGATTGCAGTTAAATTTTGAAATCCACAATTTTTGTTTGATAAGAGGGATTTGAGAATAGCAGTGATTTGCCCGTCTTTTAATAAGTGAGACTTTCCAAACTATTCCATACCCTCTCAAATTTATTATATTTCTGACATGGAGCGAAATGCAGGTGGTAAAAGCGAGCAAAGTAGGGGGGTAGCACATGGAGGTAGAGGTACGAGAGAAGGTGCTCCTTCCAGTGCTGGCACAACTCGCATGCCAGGGAATCGTCAGTTGCAGGACCGACAGCCCTGTCAACGCTGGGTCAGGGCCCAGGTTGAATCTAAGTAACGATTCACGTCCGCCATCTGTCCCCTTCAGTGGTTAATGCAACCTGCATCTATGCATATCATACCACCTCCACTCTTCCTCGAAGTCACAGGCCACAAAGTCGTCATCAGCTTCATCACATCCGTCCAACATGAAGCATCCAAATGGTCAAACCTACGTGAACCCACCACTGTGGATAATCCATAGTCTGAGACCTCTTTTGATGACAAAATTCGGTTGGGGTCAGAAGCATGTTAAAAGATCAAGAGGATGATTTAGTCTGCTCTGACGCCCAGTTACTGAACCATCAGAGGAGGTGAAGAAGCCGTCAATATCGGCAAAAATCCCGGGCGTCGGCAAACGCCTTGCAGTGCCCCATGCATTTATCCCGCAGCTTTCTGAATGCAAGAAACAGGACGACCAAGACGACCTGTGTTGAGAGATTGATGATGAAGACATTGCGGGATCCATCTGGTCATTCCGCAGAATTTGCTTGCACAGCGCTTCATCAGTTGCGAAGGAGAAGACTAAGGGGTAGTGTCAATAACGGGTCCCGCCACAAATGAGGAGAGCTGTCGCAGAAGTTCCCGCTGATATGATTCCTGCCAGCCACGTTCAGCGCAAACCCCGCTCCTCTCTTAATCGCGTCAAAAAGGTCCAGGACTCTCAAGCCTGGCCTTCTTTGACAAGATCTCTGATTCACCCAGCGAATGTCATATGCCGTCCTTTGCCGTAAATGCATAAGTAGAGGCAAGAACCTTAAGTGATAACCACCACCAACCTGTCTAGTCACATGCAGCGAATGCTGATTTGAAATGGAGGGAAACACGTTGGTCCAAAAAAAGGCCAAACCGACGACCCGGGCCTCCAACCACTGTCACACCCTCGTGTCTCCGCCTCCTCCTCCACCGCCACCACCAAGCGTTCCTCAGCTGCCATGTCTCTCAAGTCATGATCAGGGATCACCCGCCGCTTCAACCCTCCCATCCCTAGTACCACCAGCACCACCAGAGGCCCACCTACCCCTTCTGCCTTCCGCCAGTAAGACGACCCTGCAACGCCGTACAGCGGCCAGTCTAGAAGCCGAGCCTTCTTTCATCAGGTTTGGGAGCAGAAGAAACACTTTAACCCAAAACCCATCCCAATAGCTAAAAGCCTGAATGTCGGCATTCCCAGCTTTTGCCTTGGAAATTTGCTTTCCGTCTGGTGGACACAGATGGGGTTTTCCGCACATCATGGCCCACGCGCTGCCCCCAATACCAGATGCCGAGCAGGCAATTCTTTTTGCCAAAAAGCCGTCCCTCCTTGCCCTGGCCCAGCCAACATGTCATCCTAAAATTTCAAAGCGCGTTGTCTGCATCAGTGTCCCGGAAAAGCTCCATCTCCACCCACCGAACACAATGGACTAGTAAGCACGGCCAAGGCCCTATATCTCTGTGACAGCTCACTGGGTGAGCTGGTGTGATGTTCTCTGGGGTGGCGGTGAGCTCTCAGGCTCGGCGCAGCCGCACTTCAAAACCGCAGGGATGGTGCAAGGGCTCATTCACCCAGGTCCTCTGGTGGCATCATGTGCCCAGAGACACCAGGCCAGTTGAAATTTAATCTGCCTTGGAAGACCGTCCACATCCCACACAGGTCAGGAGCTGTGGACGGCTCTAATCAACGAGACCGAGCGCTGGCTCGGTGACAAGAACCTAGTGGCCAGTCAAAGGTGGTGTGCGATAACGGGCGAAAAACCTGGCTGGCCGCCCTTAAATAATCGTAGGCTGGAGCACATCCCTTGCCTGGCACATGTCAATGTAACCTTGGTTCGTCCAGAAATTTTCTAAAGAGCTACCCGGGTCTCGGACTGCCTGCTAAGAAGGGCACGAGGTCTGAGTTTCCGCACTACCACTTCCGCCGTTCGCACCCTGCTTCGTCCCGCCTGGCATCTTTGCAGCGACACCTCCGGCCTCCCCCGTCAACCGTCTCATTGTTGAACGTTGCAACACGCTGGCATTCCACCCTCCACATGCACCCAGCGATTGAGGCAGCAACGCAATGCCATTACCAGTACGAGTGACACCATGGCCTGACAAGCAGCGTACGGACCTCGGTGGTGTTGAACCACCGAGATAGGAGCAGGTGAAGACACTGCACCATCCCTTGCCAGTTTTGAAGAAGCCACCAGAATGGTCCAGTGCGGAAAAGCCCTTGTCAGCATGAGCATTAGGTGATCTTAGTTCTGAGAATGATCGTTGGGACACTCCTTGAAACAACTGTTCCCCCGCCAGCGACCGGAGGAGGAGATGGACACAATGCGGACACGGAGCCTTTCTCTCCGTCAAATCCACAAGGGCCAGTTTCACAATTTCATCGGTCTTTCATTAGGCATGGTTTCGGGGGTCCAGAGCTAGTGCAAGGTGGCGCATCACTCTCATGGGTGCATCATCTCAGGCAAGTTCAGGGCTGTGTTGAAGCGGTGCCGGAGGCAGCTTAGGAGGAGGAGGAGGAAGAAGTATGCCTAGACACCGATGTTAACCGAAGTCCCTGCTTTTGGGAAAGAGGTTGGCGCAAAATTTGAGGCGGAGGAGGAATATGAGAAGATCGTTTTGCTAGTGCCCCTCGACCCAGAGCTTGGGAAATCAAGGCTCCATCCTCTCACATTGAGGTGCTGGAAGCACCATATCCTCCAACATGATCCTCGCATTAAGGCCATCAAAAATGAACAACATTACCTGGGTGGCCACCCTCCTGGATCCCCGTACAAAACAAAATCCATCACATCCATCTTCCTTCCACCCACCCCAAATAGAAGTAAAATGCAGGAAATGGAGACCTGCTGATTGATCAACTGGAGACATCTGTTGCGTCTGCCTTCACACGATCCCCAATGTCCACGGTTGGAACAACATCAGCGAAGTGACACAGTAGAGTGCCAAGTAGGCGTAGCGGCAGCAGCAGGCAAGGGGCAGAACTAATTGGGTGACTCTCGTGGCAATCTTTGTTTACCACCGTCACCAACGCACTGCAATGCAGGGCACACATCCAACACACGAGAGATCAGCTTAAGATCATGGTGCACGACAATCTGCCGTCTCAACACCGAGTTTTTGCAAGGTTTTCCGAACCCAATAGACTTCTGGGTATCCAAAATGGACGAATGGGCCCTAGCTGGCTCATCACGGCCATAGAGGAGTTGGTCCTGGCCCAGCAAGCCTAGCTTCATATCTGAAAGCGGGACCTTCAGCACAAGCTGGAGGAGTCATTACAGACAAACGCATCCCCGGCTTTTCCACAGATAATGTGGAATCGTTTACAATCATCAAGAAGAATCAGCATTGGATCTCTGATGATGTTGTGGCCCCAATTGCCGAGGTCACCTGATTAGTTGCCGGTCTATCTTCATATTCTTTTCCAAACAGAAAAGGTTTCTCTTGAAAACCTTTTTTTTAAAATGATAATTTCTTACTGCATTTTTAATCTCTATTCCCAATAGTTCATTTTGCTGGTTTGCTGATAGGAGACGTAAACTAGCACAAGGTTCATGACAACACCGTATTCCATTTACTCCACTTTATCTTAAGAAGTAATTTCCCGCATTGCAATAGTTTTTGAGGTCATGTTCTGTGAGATACAGCTATAATTATGGTCCTATGGAACAGAAATGAGACTTCTAATGGCATTTCTCCCTCACACAATTTTTAATAGTGGCTGATAAATCATAATTTTAGTAGTTTTTTGGGGTCATGTAGCTGTGAGATACAGCAATATCATGGTCCTTTGGAACAAAATGTGGCCTTCTAAGTGGCATTTCTCCCTCACAATTTTTTAACAGTGTGGCTGAGAAGGTCAATTTTATAATTTTGTTTTTGGGTCATGCAGCTTGAAATGCAGCAATACTACATGTCCTTAATATAAAAAAATGATTTTTCTAACAGACATTTATGTTTCTTCACAATTGACCCAAGTGGCTCAAGGTCATGCTTTGAATTTTTGGGGCATTTTTGCTTTGAAATGCAGCAATACAACATGTCCTCATTCTAAAAAAGTGTTTCTAACAGACATTTGATTCTTACACAATTGTCCAAAGTGGTCAAGGGTCATGCTTTGAAATTCTTTGGGGGCATTTTGCTGTGACATGCACTATAACTACAGGTCCTATTCTAAAAAAATGTTTGTTTCTAACAGACATTTGTTCATCACAATGTCAAGAGTTGCTCAAGGGAGAGGAGCGACAGAAACAGGAATAGAGGACACTGTTAATGGACACATTATAGCAAAATGACTTGTTTTTGCAAGATCTTTAAACATAGCTATCAATCCCTGTATTGAGAAAAACCCATTTTAATACAATGAAAAAAAGAGAAACAAGACATGGTGTGGATTCCCATCCTATATTAAAAAATTGTTTACTAGAATTAAAGTACTAAATAACATTGCATGTACAAAATAGCTGTTAAAAAAATCCTCTGAATTGTACAAGGGAGGTACAGGAAAACTTGACCAATGATAGTTTAATTCCGTAGGACATGGAGTATGGAGCCAATCAGGACAGATGAAAACAAAGTACAGAGACCATTTCCTCCAGCACGTTGAGTAAAATGAGAAAAAGAATGCCTAGAAAAAGGGCACCTGGGTGTAACAGGAGCGTTAACCACCAGTATTTCCAAGTGAAGCTCATTGGTCCACCCACATACGGAGGAACAGAATCGCTACCCAGGTATGACTGTGTACTGAGGAAAGGGAAGGCTGGGAGTTCTCACACTCCCATTCCGCTTCCGCACGTCTGCTACAGCACGACAGTTTTTCGTTGCTGACGCCATCGGGGCATTTTTAACCTGCGTAGTTTAATAGTATGACGGACTCCAGCCTGGGCTCTCACTCAACCGCACCCACTGTAAACTCCGGCCCTGGGTCATGCTGTGGCCCAGGACAATTTAAGTCAATGTCCAGTTAAACTAAAATGGTGTTGAAAGACTCCTATTTCGGCACTTCTTTTACATGTGGGGTCATATGCAGGTTTGGTGGCTCAGCTGTGGCCCAGTGACAGGGATACTATCAATGTCCTATCAAGTAAGAAGATTGGTTCAAACTCATACTGCCTTCATGCACTTCAATTTGTGGGTGATGCAGGTTTAAGGTCAGGCTGTGGTACAAGACAGGGATAGTAATGGTCTGTGACCTTTTTTTCTGTGACATTTATAACCTAAGTGTGTTGCCCTTAAGATGTAGCACGTAACCATTGTACTGTTGTGATGTGTATTTCAGCTTTCTCCAGCCTTGTGTTGGTGTAATATGAAGGTGTTGTTGCTCTCCCCATAGACTTTTAATGGTCATCGCCTCATTAACGACGCTCACTATCGAAAAAACCTTTCGATAGCGGCCGACCATCGACAAAACGATCGATCTCGATAGCCAACGCAATCGCTCAACACTATTCAGCAGTGACCCTTTCTCATGGTGGATGGCTGGAGGAGTATTACCACAAGTTATTCATTGATTTCTTATTCTGAGAATTATGGTGATGAGCTGATCTGCCAGGGACAGCTCAGGCTTTATACCTAAAGAACTACAAGGGCCTGGCTAATTGCCTGCATGTTGTGGGGTATCTTGCAGCTCCAGCATATACTGCATATACAAAAGAGATTTGAGGGTCACGATTGGGGATAGGGTGCAGCAGATGTTGTTGCTGACTATTCTGCTGATGATCTATTCCTGTACATGGTGAGTAGAGATGGGCGAATTTCTCAAAAATTCGATTCGCCGACTTTGCTGAATTTCCGACAAAATTCTTTTCGGGACGAATCGCATTTAAAGAAGACAGCTATTTCCTGCTGCAGAGAGACCTGTAGGGTACGGAAGAACAATGTGCATGCTTAAATAAGGAAGAGGGACGCCTGGTTTTGGTCCTTCATACAATGCTGTGTTTTTTAGTATACATGCAACAATGACTGCCGTCGCTCTTAGAATCCATCGCTTAAAATTCCCTGGGCACTATACAGTGGGCAACGACCAAAAAACGGAAGCGGGAATGCAGCCTGATGAAAGACAATGCAGCCTCATCTAGAAAAAAACAGCGCTGAGTCTAAGATCCTACCAACTACTAACCGTCAAAGAACACAGTAGTAGGTATACTGGAGCCGTCACAGATCGCAGCGACAGTAAGAGGATGGATGGCCAAAGCCACGGCCAGGGAGCGTAAGTCTAAGATAGGTCCCGGATTTCACCAGAGCCAGCCGCAAAGCGGGATCGGACATTGCTGCGGCTGGAGTCCTACCAGGTTCGCTGCCCCTGATGTGAACTTGCTTGCGGTGGCAAGCCGAGGTGTATCGATTACGAAATCGTAAGGCCAAATCCGAACGTTCGGGGACAAATGAAAGGTCAGGAACAGTTTGTTCAAAGTATGGTGGTCAAGGGACTGAGGCAAGAGTGTACGGTAACAACGTGATATGACAGACGAGGCTCAAGAAACGCTTCCTCTATAGGACTCTAATGATCAATATTATATTTTCATAGTCCCAGAGGTGGTTTTTTACTTACAGTAGTTGGACATACGATTCACATTTTTCCTACTGAAAAGCTCATCCCAAGCCTGGTTTTGCAGCTTGTTTTATGCTTCCTATTCAGTTATTGTACTAAATTTCCAACACTAATGGCACCAGATGCAAAATAAGCACCTAAAACATTTCCCTGTAGTTAGGGTCCCTCAAATTCAAGTATCTATAACGTCTGCATTTGAACAAATTAGGTATCACGCAGAAACTGATTCAAACTACACGTTTATAACTTCATAAAAAACTGCTTGGAACTTTTTTAGGAAATAATGATGAAGCTGATGAGGGTAGAATTGGCCTTAGGCCAAAAATGGTTTCTTAACGTATATCAAACTGACTAGGCGGATTTCTCTAATAAAAGTACATTGAGTTTGTCTCCCTCTCAGCAGCTGGAAAAAAAAGGCTCCCATTTTGGACCGTAACGAGGGGTCCCAAGAGGGTGGGAGAGCCAGAAGTCATCGCCTCTGCCAGACTCTAGGGAACTCCCTGCACCATCACGCACAGTATACTGCACGGTTCTTTGAGGGCTTGGGGACCGGTGGCACAAGAGTGTGGAGGTCAATGTCAGCAGCCACAGCAGCAGCATGAGGTCAGAAAGTGGCACAATGACAGAGTGTGGAGGACACGGGGCGGCAGCCCACAGCAGCAGCATGAGGTAAAACCCAGTGTGCACAAAGACATTCCTGGAGGTGGCAAAAACAGGAAAGTAGCCACAGAGTGGCACAAAGACAGAGTGTGAGGTCCCGGCAGCAGCCAGAGCAGCAATATGAGGTCAGACAGTGGCACAATGACATTCTGGAAGTGACAAAAATAGGAGTAGGCCACAGAGTGGCACAATGGCAGAGTGTGGAGGTCACGGCAGCAGCCACAGCAGCAGCATGAGGACAGACAGTTACACAATGACACAGTGTGGAGGTGACAGTATCAACAGCAGCAGCAGCATGAGACAGGAGAGTGGCACAAAGACAGAGAGTTAGGAAGGTGAATGGCATCACCACATCCAGCAGAAAAGCATTAGTCAGAGAGTGGCAAAATCGACATAGTAATGGAGTCACAGCAGCAGCCACAGCAGCAGCATGAGGTCAAACAGTGGCACAATGACACAGTGTGGAGGTGACGGTATCAACAGCAGCAGCATGAGGTCAGAGAGGGGCACAATCATACAGTGTGGAGGTGAAAGTGTCAACAGCAGCAGCAGCATGAGGTCAGACAGTGGCACAATGATATTCTGGAGGTGGCAAAAAAACAGGGAGTAGGCCATAGAGTCACAATGCCAAGAGTGTGGAGGACAACACGAGCAGCAGCAGCAGCATGAAGACATAGAGTGGCACAATGACAGGTTGAGTTGACGATATCAGCACAACATCAGCATAGTCAGATAGTGGCACAATGACACAGTATGGACGTGGTGGCAATACCAGTCCCTGTAAAGAGTGGTAGTGCAGATGGAGAAACTGCCAGCAGATTGTTGGCATCATGAGGGTGGAGGCATCAGAATAGTGCTGTGGCAAGTAGTTTGAATCCCAGACCTCATATTCTCAAAGTATTTGGTGAGGTGTCTTGGCTGATGTAATCTACCCAAAGGCATTGTGTGTGGATATCCTGGCCGACTCCCGCCTGATTCAACTTGACTTAAGGCAGTCGTTCCACATTTCTTTCTCCTTGGGTAAAACGATGCCGCCGCCCGGCACTAAAAATACCAGCTCTCAAGTCACACTACTAGCCGGGCAGGACAGCTTCTCCACAGCAAACTCGGCAAGTAGCGGCCACACACACAGTTGCTGCCCAGTAGTCCAGCGGATCTTGTAACTGGGGAGGCAGAGTGCTGTCCAAGTAGGCCACCACCATGTTGGTTCAGGTCTGCTCCAGGTCCAGCTGCCTGCTGCAGCTGGCTACTGCCCTCCTCACAAGCGGGGGACGGAAGCTCTCCTCCAGCAAACTCCATACTTAGGTTGGCTGCTGATGAGCTTGTACGTCCTACCCCCCCCACCTCCCTTTGCAGTGGAACGCTGATAAACCCCCCGGTCAGACCTGTCAGAGATGGACCCATGCTGCACATGGCAGCGACCAACCTGACACTACGTAGAGGATTAACTAAATTATTTAAGTTTGTCCTCCCACTCAGAGCTGGAAAAAAGGCTCCCCCCATTATTTTATTTGGACCGGTATGGGGTCCAAGAGGGTGGAAGAGCAGAAGTCATCCTTTCTGCCTGAGGGGGGAGGGTAAAGAGGGAATTAAAATGGGGGGGGGAAAAGGGGGAAAAAGTGGAATTTTATAGGGGGGGGAGGGGGGAAGGGGGAAAAAGGAGGAGAAGGAAGTGACTATTCGACTGTCACTAGTCAGGCAAATCAGCATGCTGCGGGCCATGTGCGCAAGTGACTCTGAGGGACTCCCTGCCTCCACTTCATTTCCTCATCTCCATCTACCTTCTCCAGCTGCTCCTGCTCCTCCTCTCCTGTCACTTGGGTAGAAAAACCACTCATTACACCAGAAAATGCTGTGCGCGCCAATGTCTCCTATCCTCCACAGTTTCATCCCACCGTACTACCATGTGGCCGCGAGATGTATTCACCATGTCTAGTGTCCCCTGCCCAGACAGACTTTTCAGCATCTGTACCAGTGGAATGACGTTATTCATCCCATAATCCTGGCGACTGACAAATAACGTCGCTTCCTCAAAAGGCCTCAGCAAACGGCAGGTGTCACACATGAGCTGCCACTGGCTGACATCAAAGTTACACAGAGGAGTACTCCTGTCCGCCTGGATCATCAAAAAATCGTTAATGGCCTTTCTCTGTTCATACATTCGGTCCAACATGTGCAGGCTGGAATTCCAACAGGTGGAAACATTGCATATCAGCGTGTGTTGGGGGAGGCCGTTCTGCCGCTGCAACTCCAGGAGGGTGTGCCTGGCTTTATAGGAATGGATGAAGTGCATGCAGAGTTTCCTGGCCATTTTCAGAATGTTCTGAAGATCGGTGGAAGACTTCAGGAATAGTGATGAGCGATTGTGTCAACTATCGTTATCGATTCGATAGTCGATATCGGCAATTATCATGACGATTTCCGATAGTCAATAAGAGATTATCCAAACAGGGCTCGAGAAGCTGGAATTAACATCCACAACAGTAAACTGGATACGTGCTACATCTTACACAATTAAGCAACAAGAGTCACAGAAAAAACTCACAGACTATTCACTATCCCTGTCTTGTACCACAGCATGACCCTTAAACCTGCATGACCCACAAATTAAAAAGTGCCAGAAGGCAGTATTATTTGAACCATCATTTTACTTGAACTGGACATTGACTATCCTTGTCCTGGAATGCAGCATGACCCTTAAAACTGTCTGACCCACAGATTAAAAAGTGCCAGAAAAAGGAGTCTCTGAACCACCATTTTAGTTGAACTGGACATTGACTATACATGTTCTGCACCGCAGCATGACCCTCAAACCTGCATAACACCCACAGATTAAAAAGTGTCGGAAAAAGGAATCTTTGAACCACCATTTTAGTTGAACTGGACATTACCTATACCTGTCCTGGACCGCAGTATGACCAATAAACCTTCTGCCCAAACAGTTTTAAAAAGTGTGGAAAAAGGGTCTTTGAACCCAAACCTTTTTAATTGAACGGACATTACTTACCTGTTTGGGCCCACCATGACCTCAACCCCCCTTTGCCCCACAATTAAAAAGTGCCGGAAAAAGGGGAGTTTTTTAAACCCCCAAATTTTAGTTGAACTGGAAATTGACTATCCCTGCCGGGACCGAAAAGCATGACCCTTAAATTACATGACCCACAATTAAAAGATCCCGGGGAAAAAGGATCTTTAAACCCCATTTTAGTTGAACTGACCATTGACTATCCCTGTCTTTGGACCGAAAGTATACCAAAAAACCTGTCTGCCCCCAAAATTAAAAAAAAGTGCGGGAAAAAGTAGTCCCTTTGAAGCAGTATTTTAGTAAATGTACATTGACTATCCATATCCCTTAATGCAGCATGCCCCCAAAAACAATAAAGGTGGCCCTTTGGCCCTCAGCAAAAAAATTGGGCAATAAAAAAAAACTAATTAAAAACAACTCATTTTCCACTACTTTTGCTGCAGTTACTTGCCATTCTTCTGTTGACATTGTTCCCCCCGTAAATTAGAATGTAAAGCAAACAAAAAAAATGTCCCCAGTAGGTCAACAGGCCTTTTTCAAAAATCCTGCATTTACTGTCATTGGGTTTGGGGAAATTTTACTGATCAAGGCGGTGAGCTGTAAATGTGGATCAACAGTTTCAGCGGGCGGGGCCCACTTACGTGGGTTGGTGAGGCAAGGGCGGCGTCTGTATCTTTTAACATAGGTTCAGCGCAGGCCCCCGTTTTAAGTGGGGTGCGGTGAGAGCCCAGGCTGGCCCTTCATCCTTAACCGGGTAAAAAACCCCCTTAGACGCAAAGAAAAACAGTCTGCTGAAGCAGAGTGCGGAAGCGGAAGTGTGAGCTAAAACCCCCAGCCTTTCGTCAGCAAAGTAAAGACCTGGGAAACCTTTGAGAAATTTTGGTTTAAAAAAATTTGAGAGAAAAAAGCCACTTAATGCCACATTTCGTTCCAAGCCCTTTTTGATTTATCTGATCTTAAGCACCTGACCCCCAAAACCACGACAGTGCAACTTTTTTTAAAGATGAAGTGAGAAAATGAATACGTTTGTACATGAAACCATGTACAATTGGTGTCTTTTACAATATCCTGACTGCGAAACCAGCAAAATGACCTTTTGGGAACTGAGAATAAAAATTGCAGTAAGAAATTATCTTTTAAAAAAAAAAAAAAATTAAAGGGGCCATTTTTTTGTTTAAAAGAGAAATTGTGAAGCGGGGAACCGGCCCCAACTTAAATCATAAAACCCATCCCTGTTTATCTTAATAAAACCCAAACATCAACATTACCCGGGTGGAAACCCGGGAAATTGGGGGTTTGTCTGAAATTTTAAATTTTTTTCCAATGGGGCTAAAGGGTCCGCTCTATGGCGTGACGGCGAGCTCCGGGGCCTTTTCACCCATTTTGGGATACCCAGAAGTTTTTTTGGGGTTTCGGGGAAAACATACCCAAAAGCATGGGTGTTGAGGATCAGATAGCCCTTTGGCCCCTTTGATTTTAAAACCCGGTCTCGGGTGTTTTTTCCGAATGTGGGGCCCTGCATTACATGCGTTGGTGAGGGGGAAAAAAGGGATTGGCCAGGGGTTCAGCCCATTAGGCTTCGCCCCCAATGCTTGTTTTGGCGGGGCCGCGGGCGGTGTTTGGGGCACTTACTGCTGTCTCGTTGCTGACGTTTTTTTCCCACCGTTACATTTGGGAAAAAAGGGTGGAAGGGGCAGACCAAAAATTGTCTCCATTTGATCAACCCAAAAAGGTGGGCCAATTCCGGCATTTTACCCCTCTATTTGGGAAGGGGGAAGAAAAGGCTGATTTTTGCTTTTTTTACCGGGGATCCGGATTGTGGCCCCCCAATAACTGTTTTTTCATTTTTGTTTGGTCTTAATGCGGGGAATCTTTTTGGGGGAAATTTGGAGCATCCAAAAACTCATTTTGAGAGATGGGGGCCTTGTTTTCCCCAAAGGGCCTTTTGGTGGGGAAGGGCCCACTAAAAAATTTGATCCTCCTCTTTTTCCTTTCCTCCGGCCTAGGCAGGGAAAATTCGGAAACTTCGATTTTCCAGGAATACCTCATCTTCCTCCTCCTCCTTTTTCCTCCAGCACAGCTTCAACACAGCCCTTCCTTTGCCTCAATTTGCACCCTGAAGGGGGGGGGCCGCCTTGTACTAGCCCAGGACCCAAAACCCATTGCCTAAAGAAAAAGATAAAGTTTTTTGAAATTTCCCGGGCCCCTTCTGGTTAAACGGGAGAAAGGGCTCCGTGTCCGAATCTTGTCTGTCTTCTCCTCCGTCGCTGGGGGGGACCTCTTTTTTCGGGAGTGTCCTACATCGTTCCAAAACTAACATCCAACAATGCTCATGCTGGGCAAGGGGATTGTCCCCCACTGACCATTTTGGGGGGCTTCTTCAAAAATGGCAAGGATGGTGCAGAGCTCTTTAAACCCGCCCCACTCTCGGTGGCCAACACTCCGAGGTCCGAAACCCCTCTTGTCCCGGCCCTGTTCCCTTCATATGCGTAATGGCATTGCGCTGCTGCCAAATCGCTGGGGGCATGTTTGAGGTGGAATTCCCCGTTTTTGCCACGTCAACAAAGAGACGGTTGACCGGGGGGGCTTTAGCTGAAAGCTTTCAACGCAGCCAGGGGGAAAAGGGAGGGTTTTGAACGGCTGAAGTTTCTCTCAGACCTCGAGCCTTCCTCAGCAGGGAGTCCCCGACCCGGGGAGTGCTTTTTTTAAAAATTTTGGACACAAGGTTCCCCCACGGGTGTGCCAGGGGAAGGGAAAGTGCTCCAGCCTACAATCAAGGGCGGCAGGAAGTTCGAGCGTTTTCGCACACCAACCCCTTTCCTGGGCCCAAAGGGGGCCCTTTTCACCCACCATGCTTGGGTTTGTTTCAAAAGCCGTCCACAGTCCTGACCTTGTGTTGACGGTCTCCCAAAACAGAAAAAAATTTCAAAAACGGCCTGGTTTCTTAGGGGACGTGATGCTACCATGGACCTTGGGAGAAAAAAACCCCATGTACCATCCCGGGGTTTTGAAGAGCGGCCCCAAAGGTAAAGGCCCCCTTTTAAACACCAGGGGCATCCCCCCAGCTCCCCCCTTGAGTTTGTAACAGAGATTACGGTTTGGGCCGTCTTATAGCCCAAAGGGTATGGGTTTGGTCAGAGGATTTTGCGGGAACACAGTTTCCCAGACAAACGCCTTAAAATTTTTAGATACACTGGCGGGCCCAGGGCAGGGACTGCTTTTTGGAAAAGAAATCCTCTTGGCATCGGGTTTTGGGGGGCCAGGAAAGGGGCCGAGAGGGGTGGAACCCATCTGTGTCCCCCAAACGGAAAAGGAAAACTTTTTCCAAGGCCAAAATCCGGGAAATCCCGACATTCGGGTTTTTTGGGTTTTGGGGAGGGTTTTTGGGTTAAAGTGTTTCTTCTGTTTCCCAAACCGGAAGACAAAGGTTTCTGCTAACGGGGCCCGGGGTACGGCGTGCAGGTCATAAAAACGGGTGGAAGGAAAAGGGTTTAGGAGGGGTTTGGGTGCACTGGGGGGTTACTCGGGCGACGGTGGAGGCTGAAGGGGGAGGCGGGCCCCTGATCAGACCTGAGAGAAAAGGGAGTGGGGAACCCTTTTGGTTTTGGGGCCCGGGGGAAAGGCGGGGGACAGAGGGTGTGGCAGTGGTTGGAACCCCGGGCATGGGTGGGGCCCTTTTTTGGGCTAAGGGTTCCCTCCTTTTCAACACATGCATTCGTTTGCTTGGAAAACCATGTTGGTGGGGGTTAAACCCCTAAGATTTTGCCTCTACGGTTGCGTTTACGGCAAAGGGGGCATATGAAATCGTGGGGGGTTTCCGAGGATTGCTAAAAAAAGGGCCCAAAATTTTGGGGAGGCCCGGGGAATTTTTCGACGGCGATAAGTAAAGGGAGCGGTGTTTCCGTGTTTCGTGGGGGGGGGGAAATTTCATCTCAGGGGAAACTTCTGCGACCCCCCTTTTCCCTTTTTGAGGGGGGGACCCGTACGGGACATACCCCTTGTCTTACCCTTCTTTCCAGTGATAAAGTGCTATAAGAAAAATTTTGCGGGAAAAGACCACTTTGGGAAATCCGCAATGTATCATCATCATCAAAAAACACAGGTGATTTTCGTCGCCCTGCTTTTGGATCCGGGAGCTCGGGGCTACATGAAAAGGGCCCAAGAAAGGGGCGTTCCCGAACCGCCCGGGATTTTTGCCGTTTTGGACCGGCTTCCTTCTCCTCCTTGTTGGCATCGTAACTGGGCGTCAGAGCAAAAAAAAATCTTCCTCTTTGGCCTTTTGGGATCTTTTAAATGCCTTTCTGACCCCAACCGCATTTTTCATCAAAGGGTTTTCAGAAAATGGTTTTCCCCAAAGTGATGAGTACCAAATTGGGACAATTTTGGGCTGCCTTCGTTTGGGGGTTGGACACTGCTGACGATGTTGATGGACAATTTGGGGCCCGTGAATGGGAGGATGGGGGAGGAAAGACGGGCTGGTTGCAGGTTGCATTAACCCTGAAGAAAAAAATTTTGGCGACGCTTTTTCCATTACTGAGATTAACAGGCCCCTGCCCCAGCGATGACGGGCCCTTGTGGTCCTGAAAACCGGCCCGTTCCGCTGGCATGCGTGTTGTCGCCGCACTGGAAGGGGCCCACCTTCTCTCGCCCCTCTCCTCCATGTCCTACACCCCTCTTTGTTTTCGCTTCCCACCGGGCATTTCGCCCCAAAAGTTCGGGAAAGAAAAAAATTTTAAGGAAATTAGGGGAGGATTTTTTGGACAGTTCTTTTTAAAAAGGCGGAAAATTAAAGGCTACACCCAAAATTTGGATTAAAAATTTAAAATGTTTCTAGGGGCAAAACCTGGGAAATGGGTCTTTTTGGGAAAAAACCGTAAGAAAAAAAAAATCAAAAAATTTTGTTCTTCCTTCCCCCCGTCCCCCAGGGTTTTTTTTTTTTCCCCAAACGGGCCCGTGGGGACTGGGAATTGTTTGTTTTTCAAAAAAACTATAATCCCAAAGTGCGCTTTTCTGCGCCCAAACTGAGATTAAAATTGAGAGCAATAAAAACTATTCAAAAAAATTCCCAGGGGATGAAAAAATTGGTTTTTTTCGAAATGAAAAAACGAAAACCCAGTTCCCAAAGAAAATTTTTTCTATCAAAAATTTGTCTTTAAAAACGTGGCTATTTGAAAAAAAAACTACGGCCGCACCACGTGCAATAAAGCTATTTAAAAATTATACAGATAACAAACGGTGATTTTTGCACCAAAGAAATACACCAACGTAACTACAAAATTTCTGTATTCAAAATTTAAGTGCAAGGTGAATCTATTGAACAAAACTGGGCCGCACTAAAGTAAAAAAAACACCTATTTGAAATGTATACGGATAATAAAAGGTGGTTTTTGCACCAATAAAATACACCTGAGGTGATAGAAAGTTCTGTATCCTATTTTAGTAAATACTGGGTCTTTGAACAAACTGGGCTGCGCGAAGTGAAAGCACGTAATTAAAATTGTGTACTAATAATAATAGGTGGTTTTTGCACCTATGAAATAACCCGCGGTGACTAGAAAGTTCTGTATCCTATTGTAAGTACAAAATTGGTCTTTGAACAAAATGATCTGCGGGCCCAAAATGAAAAGCAAGTAATTAAATTTGTGTACTGATAATAATAGAGTGGTTTTGCACCTATGAAATACAACAGCAATTACTAGCAAATTTCTGTATGGTAATATAAGTACAAGATGGGTCTTTCAACAAAAATCGCCTGCGACAAAGTAAAAAAAGGCTATTTAAATTGTGTACGGATAATAAAAAGTGGTTTTTGCACCTATGAAATACACCTGCGGTGACTAGAAAAGTTCTTTATCCTACTGTAAGTACCAAGTGGGTCTTTGAACAAAACTGGGCTGCACAAAAGTGAAAAAAAAAAACTAATTCCAATGTTCACAGCTAAAAGCATAGTTGTCTCTGTGAACAAAGAGAACTGTGTCGCTGAGCTGTATTGAGGAGAAAGCTGACATACGTCCTGCTCTTATGAGACACAGACACACACTGATGCTGAACAGGAAGGGCTGTTCTATGTAAAACGAGGTCATGTGATTTTTCCAGCCAGTCACAACCATACACATCACAGTCATTTGTCTTTGGCGTTGAAAAACACTGTTTATTTTGCTGCCTAAAATAGCACAAACATGCTTATTTAACCCTTGGATACTAATTGCGCAAATTTAACTGCAAGGTGGCTCTATCAACAAATCTGGACTGGGCAAAAGTGCAAAAAACACTATCTGAAATGTATCCCGGATAATAAAAGGTATTTTTGGCACCTATCAATTCACCTGTGTTGAACGACACCAATGCTGATTCAAATTTAACTGCAAGGTGCTCTATCAACAAAGTGAATGGGCAAAATTTAAAAAGAACACCTATCTGAAATGTATACTGATAATAAAAGTGGAGTTTTGCACCTAACAAATAGACCTGCAGTTACTAGAAAAGATCTATATCCTAATATAAGTTCAGGCTGCCCAATATCTAGTAATATTTCAACAGTAAACTGTTAATAATAAAGCTATTGCAATGCAATGTCTGCAATACAATATCCAGTATTCTTTAAAGAGCTTGTCTGTGTTCGCCCGCGGGGCTCCCCCACGCTCTCCCCCCGTGACTTTACAGCGGTAGATGCTCCTTTAAAATTCTATGCCTAACTACCTAAAATCTGCAAATCTCTGATCTAACTAAGTTCTAAAGGGTCACAGCTAAAATAGAGCTGTCTTGTGAACAAAGAATAATTTCGCTGAAACTGTTTGCACAGAAAGGGAGAGCGCACGTCCCACTGCTTTGAGATACTGACCACTGATCAGGAACAGGAAGGGCTGTTCTATGTAAAACGAGGTCATGTGATTTTTCTAGCCAATCGCAACCATACACATCCCAGTCATGACGTCGCACACACAGCTAACCCTGCTCTATTCTGTAAGCTGATTTGCTGGCCGCCAAAATGACAGGAAGCGCCGAAAATGGCGCGATATTAATAGATTATGCACAGATTTTAACCTAAATTATCGTGTGTTCTAAAAAATCCGATCAACGTAAATACCGTGCCGATTTCAACTTTGGCGATAATAATCGCTCAACACTATTGGATACGTGTTGGATCCATTTAGGATCCGATCGCCGTTTTTGGATGCGATATTCAGATCCAAAACGGATCCAAAATCAGATTGAAAAATGGTGTGAGCAGCCCATTATAGTGAAAAAGCCTTGGAAGACAGTAGTAGTTGGTGAGGAGCTATTTTGAACATGTGAAAGACATGCTGAGGCAGGGAGCTGACATGCACTTGCAAGCACACAATACATTAGTAGTGCTTGATCACATTATAAAATCCTCTAGCGTGATGAAAGAAGTAACATGAAGTTTGATAAAGTTTTTAAAAATCTAACAAATATGACCAATTCCAAAACCCCTTTCCTACTTAAAGAGAAAATGTTTCTTTTCACATATTGACTAGTGATAAGCAACTATTGTATGAATTTTTCTAATGAGACTATGTAGAGATAAGTAGCAGCTGAAGTGAAGTGAGATTAATCTGCCCTGCCAAATAAAAGTTCTCTCTCAAAGCTAGAGAAGGACAATATTTTTTATGTACCATATATACTCGAGTATAAGCCGAGTTTTTCAGCACAAAAAATGTGCTGAAAAATCCCCCCTCGGCTTATACTCGAGTCACTGTCGGCGCTCGGGCGCTGCGATGGCCCGTGCGCCGACAGGGACGCTTCAGCTATATTCGGCTCCTCAGGGAGCGCATATAGCTGAATGCCGAGTAAGCTGGCAGCATCCCGGCGCTGCGATGGACCAGGTGCTGTCAGCTATCTCTTCCCCTGCATGCGACTCTTCCGGAGTGCATGCAGGAGAAGAGATAGCACTGCGGAGCAGAGAGCGAGCGCTCTGTGCTCCGCAGTGAACTCCGGGCGGCCGCAGACTCGAGTTTCCGGCGCAGGCAGCGTGTGTCATCACACTGCGTGCGCGGCCTGATGACATCACCCACCTGTGTCGAGAAGACCGAGGGGAGCGCGCGGGAGGCCGGACAGCGAAGAGGCGGAGCGGAGGGGAGCCAGGTAAGTGGTTTTTTTTTTGTTTTAAAACCTATATCTATACCTGCCTATATAGCCTACACCTGCCTATACCTTGCCTATTATGACCTATACCTGCCTATACCTGCCTAGGGGACCTATACCTGCCTATACTTGCCTGTAGCCTGCCTAGGGGGACCTATACCTGCCTATAACGACCTATACCTGCCTATAACCTGCCTATGAGGACCTATATCTGCCTATAACGACCTATACCTTCCTATAACCTGCCTATGGAGACATATAGCTGCCTATACCAGCCTATAACCCGCCTATGGGGGACATTAAACTGCCTATAACCTGCCTATGGGAGGCATTAAACTGCGTATAACCTGCCTATGGGGGACAGTAAACTGCCTATACCAGCCTATATCTGCCTATGGGGTACATTAAACTCCCTATACTGCCTATGGGGGGGCATTAAACTGCCTTGTAAATTTTAAATTTGGTATCTATTTTTATTTTTTAAAAATTTACGTAGCGCTGCGTTTTCCACCCTAGGCTTATACTCGAGTCAATAAGCTTTCCCGGTTTTTGTGGCAAAAGTAGGTGCCTCAGCTTATACTCGGGTCGGCTTATACTCGAGTATATACGGTAATTTTTAATTGCATAGGATTGCCAAAATAAAATAAAAAATATTGCCAAAAATAAAAAAACAGCTTTCCAGGAATATGGTTTTAACAAGCTTTTTCCCAGAGATTTCTCATTTAACAAGTAATCAAGGAATATATTTTTTCCTCCCCATGTGCATAACCTTGCATTAATCTGTGTTAAACCTCATCTGCCATTTCTCTGCTTAGGCCTCCAACTTATCCAGATCCCTTTGTAATATAAAATTGTGTCTATTAATTTAAACAGTTTAATATCAAAAGCAAATATTGAGATAAGTGCAAAACATAGGGTAAATAGAGTAACCCGTAAATACAAAGATAGTCAAGATACAATCAAGAGAATCACTGGACAAGACTATAAAACACAACTTTTACTAAATGAGACAGCCAGAACAAAGAAATAAAGACAAAATGGAGTCAGTTCGGGCCTAGACAGCAGGGTTATATTTACTCTAACAGTACTTATGAGCTTGATAACCTTGTATTGGAGCTCAAGTATGTGTGTACTTATGGTATTTTGAATTGGAACCTTAGTACACTGTCTTTTTATAGGTATATACTTTCCACTATTATGGTGTTTAGGGATTTGTAGGGCCTTATATATCTGGGTTCCTAGTGGGACCGTCCCTTTTGGGACGAAAATCCCACATTTGGTGGATAGGTAGTACACGGTTAGGGCATTATAGGGTTAGGTAGTTGTCCCCTGCTATTTGTTATTTACCTATAGGAGATTTAAAGTGTTTCCTTTTTAAAAATACATTTAGTAAAAGTTATGTTTTAGAGTCTTGCCCAGTGATTCTCAACACTGAGATAAGAAAAGAGGGAAAGAGGTTCCTGTTCTTGAGATAGGTGCAAGCACCAGAGGTGGGATTAGCATCTATCAGAGATTTATGACATATTCCATCAATATTCCATAATTTTCTGAGATGGAATTACTTATATAAAGCATATTAGTGCATTTAATTTTTATACCTTGTTTTAGCCGTTCTTCAAATAGTACAAAGTGGATAGATATGAGAGGGATGTTAACAAGGTTTAAAAAAACGTTATTGTACTTGTTTATTTTATTTTGTTCTCACAATCTTATGATTAGACTTATTTTTTAATAGAGATATAGCTTACAAATGTAAAAAGTTGTATTACGGACATGTAAGCTCTGGGTATACTAGGTCTAATATTGTGACAACCAAAACAAGTGAACCTTCTCGATTATGTGAAATCCAGTTCAAGTGATTTTTTTTAGACCTTGAAAAAAGCAACATAAATGCAGGATAAGGCAGCGACAAAATAAAAAGAGAAGCCCCAGAAGCTAATAAATATCACTTATGGATATGCATACTTTATGTGATGTTTGGTTTTCCCCATTACATCCCTCTGTGAGAGGGGCGAATTTCCAAAATTGTTTGTTCACTTCGCCGTTTTTCTGGGGCAAAAAAATAACTTTGTTCCAAATTATTGGCACGAATATTTTAAAAAAAAACAGCTTTTTCCAGGCTGCACAGAGCTGCGGGTGTGTAGAAAAATTGTTTCACTTAAATAGCAGAGGGGGGTTGGTTTTGGGCTTTTACAAAGTTGGTTTTTTGTATGCACGCCCATGACTGCCGCCGTCTAAGAATCGCTTATTAAAATTCCCTGGGCATTAGAGGGCAAAAAAAGACCAAAAAACTGACGGGGGAAAGTTGCCCCGATAAATTCATGCCAGAAAGCTGGAAAAAACAAGCTGGGGGCTCGGTTGGCAACTTGTGACAGGTGTGGAGGGACGGCGGCCCACAGCGCATGGGTCAGGGAGGGCACAAGCATTCTGGAGGTGGTTTTAAAAACCCGGAAAAGGTACAAGGGGCCAATGGCACAGTGTGGGGTCACGGCACAGCGATGAGGTAGACAGTGGGGCCCAAAGCAGAGTTTTTGTAGGTCATGGATTTAGCCACAGCAGCGAGGGTCAGACGGGCACAATGAACCCGTGTGTAGGCACAGCAGCAGCCACAGCAGCGATAGGCAGACAGTGGCACAATGACACAGTGTGTAGGTCACGGCAGCAGACACCCGCAGCAGCATGAGGTCAGACGTCAGTGGCACAATGACCACAGTGTGTAGGTCACGAAAGCTGCAGCATGAGGTCAGGCACGTGGCACATTGAACATTCCTGGAGGTGGCAAAAAAGGAGTAGGCCAAAGAGTGGGAACATTGGACACAGTGTTGAGTTGACGGCATCAACAGCGAGCAGCAGCATGAAGGTCAGATGTGGCACAATGACCAGAGTGTGTAGGTTACGGCATCAGCCACAGCAGCACATGAGGTTCAGACAGTGGCATCAATGTACAAAGTGTGTAGGTCACGGCCCATAGCACGTCAGAATGAGGTACAGGCAGTGCAACAATGACATTCTGGAGGTGCAAAAAAAGGCTAGTAGGCCAAAGAGTGGCACAATGTCACAGTGTTGAGTTGACGGCATTCAATCAGCAGCAGCAGCATCGAGGTTAGACAGTGGCACAATGACAGAGTGTGCTGTGTAGGTCACGGGCAATCAGCCACAGCACCCAGCGGCATGAGGTCAGACAGTGGGCCACAATGACACGGTGTGTACGTCACTGCAGCAGCCACAGCAGCAGCATGAGGTCAGATAGTGGCACAATGACACAAGTGTGTAGTCTCCGGCAGCTGCTGCATGAGGTCAGGCGAGTGCACAATGACATTCTGGATGTGGGCAAAATAAACAGGCCTGTAGGCCACAGAGTGGAACAATGACTACAGTGTGGACGGTCACACGGAGCAGACACAGCAGGAGCATCGAGGTCAGACAGTGCCACAATGACACAGTTTTTGTAGGTCACGGGCAGCAGCGCGGGGGGGGGAGGTAAGGCAGTGGGCCACTTTTACATTCGGGAGGGGGAAAAAAAAAAAAAAAAAAAAAAGGAGTACAAAAAAGGTTGGCACAAGGGCCACAGTTTTTGGTTGCGGCATCAACAGCACACCAAGGCATGGGGGAGTTAAGTGGCACAAGACAGGTGTGTAGGTCACGGGCTTCAGCCCAGAGGCATGAGGCCCAACTTGGCACAATGACCGTGTGTAGGTCAGGCCCAGCACAGCATGAGGTCAGGCATTTGGCCCAAATACATTCTGGAGGGTGGCAAAAAAAGGGTAGGCCAAAAGAGGGCACAATAATCCAGTGTTGAGTTGCGGCATCAACAAAAACAGCACATGGGGGCCCGCAGGGGCACAATGACAGGGGGTGTAGGTCCGGATGAGCCCGGGCAGCAGCTAGGTCAGATTTTGGCACAATAAAACACAGTGTGGGGTTCACAGCAGCGCCCCCTCAGCAGCATAAAGGTCAGACGTGGCCATTGACACAGTTTTTAGGTCATTGCAGCGCAGATGGGTCAGGCAGTGGCACAATGAAAATTTCGGAGGTGCAAAAAACGGGGATGGGGCCCCAGAGGGGGACAATGACACAGTGGGGGTCACGGCCCGCAGCCCACAGGCACATGAGGTAAAGACGTGGCAAAAAATGAACAGTGGGGTAGGCCCGGCACCCCACAGCAGCACATAGGTTCGGCAGTGGCAAAATTTGACTTTTTGGATGGCAAAAACGGAAAGTGGGCCACAGGGGGAACAATGACACAGTTGGAGGCCCACGGCAGCCCCAAACAGCAGCAGCATGAGGCCCGGGACAGTGGCACCAATGACACTTGTGTGGGTTCCTTTTCCCAAGGTCTTTTAAAGCACAAGGGAAAACTCCTTTTTTCCCACCCCGGGTACCCCAAAAACATGTCAAAAGTGCCGGGCCCGGATAAAAAAAAGGAAAGACCCAAGACACGATTTTCCCGGGATTCAATTTACCCATGCAACTACCCCTTTTTTCAGGGGGGGGTTAAAACATATTGAAACGAAAAGAAAAAAGGGGGGCGTGGGCCCCTTCCCGCAAGGGGGGACACCATAGGGGGGTTAAGCCCCAAAGTTCTCTTTTGGGTTTTTCAAAGTCTTGCCGGGCAATTGAAAAGCCGTGCTTCGGGGGAAAATGTAGTCAAAAATTCGTTGCTTTTGGCGGGTTTTACACGGGGAACCCGGGGCCTTTCTTGAATCCCTTTCAATTCTGCACGTCATCCCCAAAAATTTGGATTTTAGGTTTTTCTGTAGGGGCTTTTTGGAGGAAAGTTTGGTATTTTTTTTATAAAAAAAAACTTTAGCTTATTGAAACAAAAGTCCCACTTATTAGCTTTTAACCCCTAAACTTTCCCCCCAAAAATTTGCCAAGTTTTCCCTTTATACTAAAAACTCTTTTTTTCCCATAGTTTTTGGGCCTTTTGGACTGCCACCCCCTTGGGGGTTGGGGGGGGATTTCTTTGGGGGTTTCGCAGAGAGCCTTTTCTATCAAGCAACTCCCTGTACTTCCTCTTACTAACCTCCCTTTCGAGGGAGGTCCCTTTCCCCTGCCCCCAAAAAATTTAAAGGGATTCATTTGTTTTGGGGCTTGGGTCCCCCCAAAAAAAATAGGTTTTCTCCCTCTTGCTCTCCCCCAAAAATCCCACAAAACACGAAAGGGAATATAAAAAGGCATCATTAGTGGTGAGGCCCCTTTTTAAACAGTTAGGCGGGGGGATCCGGTTGGCTTTCCTTCTATTTTGCCCGGGCAGTCGGGGGTTTTAAAAAACCACTTTTAAGGGACTTAAAAATTTCGGTTCTGGGAAATTTTTCTTCCTGATTTTCCTTTTCACTTTACCTCGATCCCTTGGTTTTGAATAAAGGAAAATTTCCCCTGTAGTTTTGGGAAAGGGAAAACAGAAACTGCGGGCTTTGAAATTTTTAGTAAACTTTTTTGGAAAATTCAACCCACAAATTAAAACATTTTATCATTTATTTCTCA